>JAKCWG010000097.1:0-125727 GCA_021464415.1 Lonicera japonica
GAATGGTACATTCTTGTTGCCTCATTAAACCTTGTCAAGTAACAAAAACCCTGTGGAAAAAATAACCTTGAATCAAAGGGAAAAAAGTACAACATTATGACAATCCTGTTAGACTTCCTTCATTGAGTCTATATTCTCATTTGATCCTTACTTCAATCAATAGAGTCTGCACGTATCGTTACCTCGTTAAAAACCTACCAAGTAACAAAACCCAGTGGGAGAAATAAATCTTGGTTTTAAGAAAAGAGTATAACGTAACGTCGTGTGGATGTTAGACTCCCCCTCAAGTCTATACCTCCCCCTGATATTTACATTAATCAAGAAATTTGAAAAGCTTATGCATGTATCGTTGCCTCGTTAAAAACCTTACCAAGTAACAAAACCCGGTGGAAAAAATAAACCTTGGTCTAAGGAAAAGAGTACAACGTATGTGTGAAAATTTCATCATATTTCACACATTCCCTTGATCATTACTTCGATCATGAGAGTTGGAAAAGCCTAAGCACCCTTATATTTTTCACATGCTTTTCAAATATGGCCTTAGGAAAAATTTGGTGAACTAGTTTGCTATATTCTCCTTAAAGCTTTGGTATGCCAGAGAGATACCCAACATCAACAAAATCAATCAAGATTTTGTTTGAGATTTCAATGTAGGGGTGGCCATTTAGCATCATCATTTACTTTAGATGTTACTGTCGTATACACTTTTTCCTCTCTGTAGGAAAGAACAATTTCAAACCAATGGTTCTTTTAGGCGTTCAATTATGCTGCGTTGGCGCTGAGCTAAATTTAGCTAACAAGTTCAATGAGAATTTATATCTAGTCGAATATACTGTGTTAAGTGCAATAATGCGCATATTACTTAGATAGGAAGTTTCATCTCCCAACACATTTTCGTAATCTTCCTTTGTACGAAATTGATCTTTCCTTTGATCTAAACTTCGACCGATCATGGGAGTGCTAGCAGAATGCGTTTTGTCCAGGTTAAATTGCCTGATTATCTTTTGAATATACGCAGACTAGTGGATTAGTATTCCACAAGCTCGATATTCTAGATTAAGATCTAAACAAAATTCGAGCTTTCCCAAGATTCTTTATCTCAAATTTGGATTTCAAGTAACTTGCGGTTTCTCTTATTTCATCAAGAGTACCTATTATGTTCATATCATCGACATATACAGCTACAATTACGAATCCAGAACTTGTTTTCTTTATGAATACGCATGGGCATAATTCATCGTTCTTATATCCCTTCCCAATCAAGTAGTCACTTAGACGGGTATACCACATCCGTCTGAATCGTTTTAATCTGTAAAGTGAGCGTTTCAACCTAGTTGCAAACGCACTCCGTGGTTTAGAGTCACTTGACTTGGGTAATGTAAGGCCATCAGGCACTTTCGTATATATCTCTGAATCAAGATCCCCTTAGAGATATGCAGTAACCACATTCATGAGCTGCATTTTCAGTCATTCGAAAACTACCGAAGTAGCAGAATGTTATAATGTTTAAGCAATTCCAAAGCGTCTGTGTGGAACCTTGCGCCACAAGGTGAGCCTTTTACTTCAGAACTTCTTTTTTCTCATTTACGCTTTATGGCAAATAATTGTTTATGTCCTACAGGCTTTACACTTGGCGCGGTTAGCACTACCGGACCAAATACCTGTCTCGTTGCCATAGAATCTAATTTTGTATGGATTGCTTATTTTTATTTAGGCCAATTTTGCCCTTTGTTGACATTTTGCAACAGAGCGAGGTTCGACATCATCGTGCTCTTTGACTTTTTGAGCAACAGTGTATCATTAATGCATCCATTAATTCATATGCCATCCTTAACCCATTGAGATTTATTTATTCTCTGGAATCATTATAACTTCGGGGCGTCCCCCAGTATTGATTCATGGACATAAATATAATCAGAGATAATCTCATAAAAGGGACTTTTACATTAATGATTAATTGATTAATTTGTGCCTTACTCCACCTCTTCTTTGGCATGAGTGTTTGTCGAACCAAATGGCCTCCTTTTATTCCTTTTAAGGAGCCATGGCCTCAACCACACCTCCACTAAGTGTAGTTGCATCGTCTCTTTCTGCGACATTGTGCCCTTATTGGGGACTTATAACCTTGCAGGCATATTGCAGCTGATATTTTTGATCTCGTCACTTTTCAGTATCATTAAATGTATCAGGCATCGAATCTGTTACATTTTCAAGATCGATTATTCTTTTTCACTTCACTATACATTGTGATGTGCGTGGGGATCAAGATGAGACATAGTGGAGACCACGACAATTCCTGTCGTTCCCGTGAAAATTTCTTTTCTTATCTCCCCCTAACGACGGAAGACTGTCTCATCAAAGTGACAATCCGCAATTCTTAGCGGTAAAGAGATCACCTGACAAGGATTTCAAATAGCGGATTATCGTTGAGAATTCATATCCAACGTTAATACTTAATTGTTTTAGCAAGCCCAGTTTGGTGCGCTGTGGGGCGCAATCGGCACATATGCATAAAATATTAGGCTAATATCCAGTTACCAACTGGTATGCATATAATAGTTGTCTAATATTGGACTTTGAAACAAATAAGTAAAGCTGCATACAATATTGCATAAATCTCGGGCATACATAGGCAATACAGTGCGCATAACCAATGTCCTATCTACCATCTATATCCTTTTGATGGTTACTTTTTGTGAGACCTTTTTGCGTATGCACATGAGAAACGGGGTTCTTTACTTCGATTTTATGCAATGATCATCAAGTACTTTTGATGTAAACCCTCCAGCTTTATCGAGTCTTATAGACATGGTACAATAATCAGGGTGGTGAGCCCTTAAGCGTATAATATGTACTAAGAGGTTTGTAAATGCAGCATTTCTTGTAGACGATTATTCAACATATGACCAGAATGTCGAATTATCCACCAGATCCATAAAGTACTTTGAATGGTTCCGCACTCTGGATGATTTATCTACAAATATATATTGTAAGAATGGATATTTTTATTTGTATCTTTAGCATAAGAAGGTCTCGATCTTATTTTTGCTAAAGAGCAGGCTTTGAAAAAATGGAGTGTCGTTCCTTTGACATGGTCAATTAGGCATAATGGGAAGGGGGGATATGGCTTTCAATACTTCGAAAATCAAGAATTACTTTTGAGCATTACTAGTATCAACACGTTGCAATGTGCTGAAATTTTGTCCCATTTATTTGTCACTCAAAAGAGGGATATCTGTGTAAATACTTTGACGCATGGATCATTATGACCAAGGTGCACTAGGCAAGCATGCCAAAGCCTGTATGAGTCTATGTCCCACGATACATTGTTAGTGACATCATAAGATTTGACAATCCTTATCTTAGTGGGCTACATTCCACTAGAATGACTCATAAGTTTCTTTCAAATGCGTTTCTTTGCACATTTGTTTAGAGGTAAAATAAATATATTTTTGTTCCATTCTTACATTTTATTTTTGTATGATTACTGTTGGTATGAATATCATAAACAAAGTTTGGGTCGCTCTGAGTGCATATAGAGCGTATGTGGCTTTAAACACCATTTTAGTAACAAAATGGTTGAGCAGTTCTTCACTCTTATGATGATTTAATCATCACAGTCACATAGGTATTATAGGTTATTAATTGCCTATTTCATTGAATGGCTATAGTATTCTCACTATCAACCAATTATTAAAGTTATTATCGATTCATTTTTACAGTAATGAAATCGAGTATAAATTCCGAACTATGTAGTAATAAAACCAAACAAATTCAATTACTTTAGAATAAAATTCGTATAAAACTAACAGTAATCAATCCAATATCTTGTTTAGAAATCTAATCCATCAAATTAACATAAACTTTAAGACAAAACCATAGTCTAATTAAAAATTAGGCAATATGCCTGTTCAACTACTTCTGAAAAATAAAGTCAATAAAGTAGATCAGTCAAAATCGGTGCATCCATTGACTGAGCAAAGTCCTTCTTGCCACTAATGTCTGCGATTGTGAAGTTGACATAAGCGTCATTGTCTTCTTCGTTCATAAAGTGAGATTCTTGTTCTTTAGATTCTCGATATCTCTTGTAACTGGCTGCTACTTTAGCGCTTGCATGGCAGTTCTTGTACCAATGCCCAGCAACTCAACACCTAGAACATGGCTCGTCACCAACTCTTTCCTTTTTGACCGGAGGATTATTAGGTGCATTTTTCACCTTGTTTTCCAGACCACTAGGTCCAATAGTATCATTTCTTCTCCATACTTTGGAAGAGCCTCCACGACCTGCACCACGACTCCCACGTCCCTTTCCACGTTGTGCCTTATTGCCACGTGGGTAGGGAGCAACACGTCCAACCCCCCTTGCATTAGGGTTCTTTCCACTGTTCATCTTACCGTAGTTAGTCTCAGAATTTTCTTTGTCCCGACGGCCTGACATTGTTATTCAAAAGAACCTCATTATGCCTTTCAGCCACTTGCAGTAGGTTGATCAGCTTATTGAATGTTGTGATTCTTTTGTTATCATACTTGAGCCTATACTGGTTCGCTAGTATAAGTGCTGAAGTAGGAAAAGTGGAAAGTGTCTTCTGAATCATATCATCTTCTGTGAGATCCTTTCCACAGAAGTTAAGACGTGCCTTTAGCGCAGCATATCCTTGTTGAAGTCATTAACCCTTTTATAATCAAGCAAGCGAATTTCATTCCACTGAACGGTCAATTCTGGGAGCAAAGTATCATGAATGTTCCCAAAACGTCCCTTAAGGGTATCCCATAGTTCTTTAGGTGTCTTCAACTGAAGGTACTCCCAACGTAGGCTGGGGTCAATATGTTTCCTTAGAAATATTAATGCATTTGCTTTCACCTTATCAGACGGTCCTTTGTCTGTGGGGTCTTTGGGGTCAATAAGTGTAGCCGAGTATTCTTTAGCCACAAAAGCGGTTTCTACATCAGAAACCCACCGATGGTACTCAAGTTCTTCTGAGTCCAAAATGTCAAATTCGGGTCGAGTTGGGTCGGCCATCTTAAAAAAATAAAATTTTATACAGTTATGAGTACATCCATATTAATTATTTTTCAGGAATATGGATTAGATTTCAAAAATCAAGATCGATAATGGTCACATTTTTCGATGCTATATGAAAATACTTTATCATAGTGATTATAATACACATGAACTTTCATTATCATGGCAACTTTCAATTTATAACATACTAAATAAAATAATTAACAATATAGGTAATATTCTTAGCATGCTGATTTACCACAATTATAACAATTATAAATTTAATTAATCCATCTCCAAAAAAAAATTATATATATAATTATATCCTCGACCTTAGAAAAAATAACATAACCTAACATAATTGTAATTAAAGAATACATAAATAAATAAATTAAGTATTTATTAGGGCACGCGCAAATAAATTTTAAAAAAATAATTTTGAATTAATTATAATAGTGCGCAAAGCAACCAAATATTAATTAATCAATAGAAGATAAAGAAAACAAGAGATACTCGGCAAGAAGAAGAGAAAGAAAAAAAAAAAATAGAGAAAAAACCACTTGTGTTTGTTCTCGATAAACGAGTATAGAAAGAAGAGAAAAATTAATAACTTGCGTCTGCTTCTCCAAAAATAAAATAAAATCAGCTCCTCCATATATATAATTATATTATATATACACTACATAAACACACACACACACACATATATATATATATGTAATCAATACACAATTCATCAAATTCACCGAACAGAAACTTTTACTAGCCCACCCAATCCATCAGACATACTTTTTTCAAATCAAAGCAAATTGTTTTTAATGTATTACAATAAGGCAAGAGTCTGAATATTGCAGTTAATATAATCCCCAAGTACATGGCACACTAATCGAAGTTCTAGATGCTTTTTCACTTAAAAGATTTACGTAAGATAAAGATGAGTACCTTGATTATATATGTATACCACAGTTTTTCTTGAAGGTTGAGCGACGAAAGATGAGTCCAGTGGTGATGGCGGTCGGCGGCTAGAGTTTTCTTAGGGTTAGGGTTTATTAGCTCTAAGCGTGCTGATAACGTGTTGTAGGAATAATTCTGCTCTATTCTTCATTAGACGAGCCCTTTAAATAGGGTACAAATACAATAGTAAATAGGGTTTACAAGGAAGTCCATTATGGCCCATAATACATAATTTACACAGTAAATCCCTAATACATATTCTATCTAGGCGATAGCACACTACGTGTAATTTCCTTAAACAAAAAGTTAGTTACAAAACACTTGCCGAAAATTTAAGGCAACAAACAAATTTAAAAGTCACGATAAATATTGCAAAAAATTCCAAAGTAACAAAAACATAACATGGAAACTTTTGAACAGTTATTGTCCATCAAATATAAGGGTAATTTTATTTCTATCTGCGAATTTTTGCAGTTTATTCACCCTTAATTTATATTAACATTGAAATAAACTTCTCAAAACTTCCTTATAAAAATTGAGAAGTATATTCACCAATTAATAATCCTTTTAAATGTATTTACTTTTAAACTTAGTTTCCTAATTAGAATATACTTCCTTACTTTTAAAATTAATTTCTTAACTAGAATGTACTTCGAGATAATGGGTTATAAGGGCTCGCTCCGTAATATTTTATAACTCTAAGGACATACACATATTTAATAAAGAGAACTAGTACTAATTTCATAATTTGGTTTTACAATAAGGACACTTTTCATAATATTAATTTATTTTAAAGAAAATGATAAATGTTGATGGACAAAAATACCCTACTATATCATTTATTCTAATTATACAAAAGACATATTACTCTCTCTTACATACACATAGTTTAGAAAGAGAAAACAAAGAACAAGAGAAAAGAGAAGTTGTCTCACCAATAATCTCACCTCTTCCACCACCACCACCACCACCACCACCACCACCACCTGACTCTGAGTGCCGTTCTCATCATCATCATCATCATCATCACCATC
This sequence comes from Lonicera japonica, assembly GCA_021464415.1. Taxonomy (NCBI): domain Eukaryota; kingdom Viridiplantae; phylum Streptophyta; class Magnoliopsida; order Dipsacales; family Caprifoliaceae; genus Lonicera; species Lonicera japonica. The sequence goes on from JAKCWG010000097.1 coordinate 6,991, forward strand.
ACCATCATCATGTTCTTCTTCTTTCTAGATCTATAATCGTAAAATTTATGTAACTTTTGATCGAATCGTTGGATTTAGCTGATTTTTAGATATATTGTTCGAAAGACAAAGTTATTATAATTACGCAAAAATTAAGACGATCAGAGGTCATTTTGCTATCGAAATCGACTAATTTTGACAGCCCAACGAGATTTAAAAACAATATGATCGTAACTCTTTTTTTTTCTTTTATGAACCCTACGTCGATCCATATATATATATATACATATAAATAAATTGAATGGATGTTGATCTCATCAATTTTGTTGTTCTCTATTTTATAATGGTGCTAAAATCATTTTAGCACCTTCTAGTTTGTTGTTCAAGTTGCTCACTTTCTGGTTGTTATTCAATAGCACCTTCTGGTTAGCCTTATGATTGCTGTCCAGTTAGCCTTATGGTTGCTGTCTAGGGGTGCTAAATGCATTTAGCACATTCTGGTTGCTGTCCAGGGGGTGCTAAATGTATTTAGCACCTTCTGGTTACTGTCTAGGAAATGCTAAATCCATTTAACACCTTCTGGTTATGGTGCTAATTGTATTTAGCACATTCTGATTACTGTTCAGGGGGTGATAAATACATTTAACACCTTCTAATTGTGGTGCTAAATGCATTAGCACCTTTTGGTTGCTGTCCAAGGGGTGCTAAATGCATTTAGCACATTTTGGTTACTGTCCAAGGGGTGCTAAATGCATTTAACACCATCTGGTTGTGGTGCTAATTGTATTTAGCACTTTCTGATTGCTGTTCAGGGGGTGCTAAATACATTTAACACCTTCTAGTTGTGGTGCTAAATGCATTTAGAACCTTCTGGTTGCTGTCCAAGGAGTGCTAAATGCATTTAGCACCTTCTGGTTACTGTCCAAGAGGTGCTAAATGCATTTAGCACCTCCTGGACAGCAACAAAAGGGTGCTAAATGCATTTAGCACCTTCTGGACAGTGAAGGTGCTAAATGCATTTAGCACCCTTTTGTTGCTGTCCAGGAGGTGCTAAATGCATTTAGTACCCTTTTGTTAATTAAAACAAGATTCACTCTTGTGTATAAGTAGTTCAAAAACTTAATAAAAAATAACATATGTATATACAGTCTTCTTCTCATAAGGACTGTCCATTTCGAAGGGTAATTAGTTGAATTTTTTCATGAAACTTGGTGATAATGATTTCTATAACGAGTAAATCATCTCTACCAAATTTTATCAAAAAAATCAAATGGGAAGTGAATTAACTAAAAATCTAAAATTTCAACATTTAGAAATGCACATATATATCAATTTTTTAGTTAACTTAGTTCTTGATTGATTTTTTTTATGAAATTTGGTAAAGATGATCTACTCATTATAATTATAATATATACTAAATTTTATAAAAAAATTCATCATTTAACCCCCTCAAAAAGGACGGTCCTTAAGTTAGTTAACTTAAGGACGGTCCATAAAAGAAGGGCCCTCTCTTTCTCTCTCTCTCCCTCTATATATATATATATTGTCTTAAAAGATTTTAAAATCAGTTTAAATATCAAGAATTATCAACTATAATATTATACACGCATCAAGCAACATTTACCACATGTTCTAGTTTGATATTTAACAATGGCGTTCAAAATATTAACAAAATTTATTTACTAAACTATTGGCAATAACTTCTCCTACTTCTGAACTGAAAAACACAAACACATTATAAACTTTAGGGTTTTATGACTAGATTTTATAAGAGGAGGAACCAAAAAGTGACTCAAAAAATAAGAAATTTGAAAAAGGCTTATTTTAAATAAATATAATTCTTAATATTTCTAAATATATGAAGGGTATCGTTGGCATTGCGAATATGTCTAAAGATATATATTTTCAATTAAATCAAGTTATTTTTGCAAATGGGCTAAATGTGAAGGAAAAAAACTTGGGCTGAAACAAAAGGTTGGGCTATCAGTAAAGGATATGGGTCACCCGAAGTTTTAGCTTTTAAGAAAAATCTCGTTTAAAGAATTTGGAAATGAAAAAAAAAAGACATTTATTGAATTGGATACTTATTCGAACAATTCTCTACTAATTTCAATTACATTATACATAGCAGGAAGGGACGTAGGATTTAGCTTTTAAAGGCTTGGAAATATATATAACTGGTCTATAGTCTGCATGATGCGTAGACGACTTATAAATATATATGTATATTAGATCCCTTCTCTTAAAGATCGTCCTTAAGTTAACTAACTTAAGGACTGTTTATTTTGAAGGGGTAAATGGATGATATTTTTCATAAAACTTAGAGGAGATGATCTCTGTAATGATTAGATCATTTTCACCAAGTTTCATAAAAAAATTCAATCGGGAAGTAGGTTATCTAGAAAATTGATATATATGCGCATTTTTGGACGTTGAAATTTTAGATTTTTAATTAACTCACTTCCCGTTTGATTTTTTTGATGAAATTTGGTGGAGATAATCTACTTATTATAGATATCATCTTACCAAGTTTTATAAAAAAATTCAACTTTTTACCTCTCGAAATGGACGGTTTTTAAGTTAATTAACTTAAGGACGGTCCTTAAGAGAAGGGGATTGTATATATATGTGTGTGTGTGTATGTATAAAGCTAAAAAATCTATGCGTTACATTATCTATTGAGAACTAATTCCGAAACAAATAATTGATTAATGAATATATTTATCATAAACATTGTTGATAAATTGTAAGGGAAAGATGTGTGTGAAACTGATGTTTTTATTTTAAATCTTTGTCTACAAGAACTTAACATTTACTAAGTAATATTAAAATCACATAACTTGAAAGATTAAAAAAGATAAAAAAAAAAAACAATTAGGATAATGAATTATAATTATAAAAATGAAAGGGAAGCAACTCCACCTTGGTGCATGCAATTTGGAAGGCCCTTCACTGATAATACGTATTAATTGAGAAGACATGGGATATAAATTAAATTGTAATTATAATAATTCATGAGAGTTGAAACGCATCGTTTCCAATAATACATATGGTTGGTATTAATTAATATATATAATTCTATTTTATTTTTTTATAAAACAATTAAATTTAAAACAACACTAAATTTTGAGAAAAGTCTATGAAATTAAAAGATATATATAGAGATTTTAGAAATAATTTTGTTCTTTAATTACTACTAAAATTTGAAAAATTAATATTAACATTTTAAATATTTAAAATTTACACTTTTCATCATTTTAGTTACTATTAAAATTTTCAAAATTAACTTAAAAGAACACTATTAACATATATAAAACTTTAAGTAATAAAATTTGGTAGTTCTTTGAAAATCTATGAAGAGCTGTTCTTTTTTTTTTTCACCATTATTATAACATGCAACGTACATAAAAAAACATATATGTATATATGCATGTGTGTGTTCATATATATATATATATAATTTATAAGATTGAAAATAAAATAATAATAAAAAAAACTTAAAAGTGCAATGAAAGCGATGATGGCTAACCTTCAAGAAGTATAACTTTTCTTCAATGTAGTGGAAGAAAATAATGTTGGTCGAGTATTTGGAATACTTCAAAACATACAAAAGGGAAAAAAAATATGAAAATGAATTTTAAAAGGAAAAACCCTAGTATATTGAAGAGAAGTGTTCATCAATTTTTCGCAACAGGTAATAAAGAAAGTTTGGGATGCAATTCTTAAATAATTATTGAACACATGATATTAATTAGGAGAGGTAATGAATATGTTGATGCATGAATATCAGAATGGGGGAGGGAGATGAGAAACTGGGGGGGGGGACCGATTTGGTCTAAGACTATTGGGTTTTCTTTCTCTTTTTTAAAAAATATATTGTATTTTATTTAAGACAAAGGGAAATCAAAATTATGGAACTAATATATAAATGAAAAGAAAAATAAAGAGATATTTGGGTTTTTTCTTTTAGTTGGCGAAATGAACCAATTATGTTGGAGAGAAATTAAAAAGAAATGAACATGTTTTCGTAATATTATTTTCTAAATCAAAAGGAGTAGAAGATTATATATATACATAAATAATACATTTTATAGTTCAAATGACAAATGACAAATTAGAATGCAGATTTTGCGTACACATATATATAATTGGAAAATTTTATACCTTCGCTAATATTAAGAGTTACGCACGCTATGACTTCAAATTTAAATATAAGAATAAAAAAAATTAATTAATGAGGAAGAATAATTTAATGGCTGTATGAAGGAATGAAATGTGATCATTAATCGTATATGTGTACGGTAAGAGAGTGGAATGAATTAAAAAGTTTTAAAATTGAGGATGTATTGCGAAATGTAAACATTTATGGTATGTCAATTAATATTTCTTGAATATAAATAATTAATTGGGTGGATTCAATAATTTATATATGGCTGAGATATTATTCAATGTGTTTCAAATTTGTTTTTCAATTATTTTTTGAATATTTCAAAATAATAGTCTTATTTCTACTATTGAAGATATTATTCCTATGTTTCAATTGTTTATTTTAATTTATTTTTTGGACTATATATCTTAAATTGATGGCTTTATTTCCTTTCTAAAACAGGACCAATGTACAATATATGTAATATATATTTATTGAAAGGGTTTTTTTGAGTTTGTCCCTATTATTAATACGACATTCAAGATACCCCCCTATTTTACTAATCCTTTGACTTAACAAACCCCCCCCCCCCCCCCCCCCCCCCCCCCGGCTCTTAACGGATTGCTAACATTGTCTAAAAAAAAAATCAGTCAAACCATTTTATGTAATTGTTCATCTTCTTTAAAAAAAAAACCCAAATCTTATTCTTTCCCCTCTCTCTATAAAACACCACACTCCATTTCTTCACCTCCATCTTTCTTTCTCTTTCTCGTCCATTTCTTTACCTCGATTCGGCATCTCAATGGTCAAAAAACACAAATTTATTGGCTCTTCTTCTTCTTCTTCTTCTTCTTCTTCTTCTTCTTCTTCTTCTTCTTCTTCTTCTTCTTCTTCTTCTTCTTCTTCTCTCTCTAAATCCTTCTTCACCAAACATATATGGAACAACGCCGCCTTCGTTGACCATGGCGTATCTGAATTCTCCTCAACACTCCAATCTTTTTCTTGGTGCTCTAAAAAACCCATTTCTGATTCACTCGATTCTACTTCAAGTAAAGAAAATCATACTCCTGTTTCTCTAAAGCTACTACACCCAAATGAGGCAATTGGGAACTTACAAATTAAGCCAATCAAAGCAATTCCCAAACAAAGTCTTGTTGAGAAATCAATTATGAAGAGTAGCAACGAAGAATTTGTTTTAAAAAAGATCGATTCGGAGATTGAGGAGATCGAGAATGAATTAAGAGATTATTTCGTAGATTAGAAGCGTTGAGGCTCGAAAAGCCTGAGCATAATTTAAAGATGATTGAAAAATGTGGGAGAGTAGTACCACAAAGTTTATGGAACAGAAATAAAGTGTTAAGAATGCAGATGGGGCTAAAAAGACTGAAGAAACAATCGCATTGACTGCTAAAAGCCTAAAACAAAGGCCTACATAAGAGGTTTTAGTTTAGAGCCATCAGAGATTTTCGCCAGAGCAAAATCCGGCCAATTGGTATAGCAAGAAATCAGTCATAGCCAACTGGGTAAGTAAGAATTTAGTTAAATCACTCTTGTTCAATCAATACAAAATCGGCGAAAATCGTGCTTTTGGAAGCTGCAAGGGATTGATGAAGAAAATGGGACAAAATAAAGGAGAAAGAGTTTGAATCTTAGTCCCAAATCAAGAAAGTCCCTTTGTAGGACTCAAATTCTAAGGTAGGCTGTTACAACAGTGGGATTGAAGAAGAAAGTGAAGAAAGAAGATGGAGTTCTTTAATTGATTTAGCCGAAAAAGTTGTTGAAAGATGGAGAAATGGACGAGAGAGAGATAGAAAGAAAGATGGAGGTGAAAAAATGGAGTGTGGTATTTTAGAGAGAGAAAGGAAATAATAAGAATTGGGTTTTTTTTAAAGAAGATGAACAGTTACTTAGGGGTAAAATGGTCAGACGAAATTTTTTTTGGACAGCGTTAACAATCCGTTAAGAGCTGGGGGGGTGTTAAGTCAAAGGATTAATAAAGTAGGGGGTATCTTGAGTTTCATATTAATAATAAGGGGCAAACTCAAAAAAACCCTTAATGAAACGATGTTGGACTAAGATCCAAGCTCTAATTCAATTGGTAAAAGTACGGTAATTCACACAGGTAATCAAGATTGAATCCATACTTCCTCCCGCATTTCCAAAAACTATTGTACTTAACTATGATGCTATGTTTTTTTTTCGTTAACGCAAGTGATGATTCACCATTCATTAGTCATTACCATTATAATAAATGGTGAATATAACTTTGAAATAATTTTTTGTTATACAAGTCATAATTTTACAATTATTATAACAAATTATTTTATAATCATATATATCGATATGGATCAAACTCAAAACCTTCTTCTTACAAATATAAGAAAGACAATGCAACTAGAGGTACACCGCTGTTAGCATGAACAATAACATTATAGTTTAGAGTGTATAATTTGTAAACAGAAGATTTAAAGCAAAAAGAAGTAAAGGAATAAGCAATTGTTTGATGGTTAGGGACTATCTTAATACACACACACACATATATATTTCTTTTCATACTGGCGATGATTTTACAACCACATAAATGGTATATGTATTTACATACAAGTTATGATTCCACAAGAAAGGAAGACATGACACAGAGTTCGATCAATAATTACGTCTATGCGGATCGAAATCAAACTTCATTGTTACAAGCAAAATGAAAATGCCAATAAATTCTAAGACCATTTGGCTTGACCAATATAAAATTAAGGGTTCAATAATTTTTGACTATGCTGTCGCAATTTATTTTTGAGGAGAAAATTTATAAGAGGATAAATTAACCTAAAACATGACAACCTCAAATTAATTGGAAATAGAGTCAGCTTTATAATTCATACTATATATTAAGAGCGAACTACTTTTTTAGTCTCCTTATTTAATTCCTAAGTGCCCTTTACAGAATGCTAATTTACCAGTCATTTTGGTAAAAAAAGTTGATAATAGAGCTTTCAACACATGATTTCAAATATGAAGCAATCATGACATTACCACTTGAGCAAGTACAATCACATATTAAAAATCCAATTATGCCGCTGTGAGAACCTGCGCTCTCGACGCCTAAGTCCTCATGGGCGGCGATTCCGTATTGCTTTGAAAATTGAATTTTGAAAAGAATAAGAGTCGCCAGTTTGTTTTATTAAACAAACAAAAAATGTTTGTGTAAAAGAGATATATTTATGGACTAAATATCCTCTTATACACAATGTATGCGAAATCAATTGATTCGAAGGTTCGGGGATTAAGTTACGAATTGGCATGTGTTAGGCACCTAATTCGCCCATTTGGTCTCTTAAGTAGAATGCGCGTGTGTTAAAATTCGGTTCTTATGTGCTATTTATATTACTTTACAGTTTTCCTTGCTTGTTTTAGAAACTAGGATTTTAGGGATGAGATGAAAAACGATGTGTTTTCTAGTTCACCCATGATTTTGAAAATAAGTGTGTGTGATTTGAAAAAGAGAGTTTGATAATAATAGATGTAATGAAACAAGTGATTTTGTAAAGCTTTGGGCTTTTTGAAAACTGACCGATCGTGTATCATAGTCTATTGATTAAACCGGTATAGATGGCACTAGTACTCTCATAATCAAGTATTTATCACATATACACCGCAAGCTATGGGTTAGATTGGATATATAGTGATTATCAATTCCAACGTATAATAATACCGGTAATCCGGGCTTTTGGAAAAATAAGAAAGTAATAATACTATTTTGGAATTAAATTAGAGTTTGTTATATGCCTTTGGTTTTGAAAAATAATTTGAAAAAGGGTTTTGAAAAGCTATCAAGTGATAGTAATTATGCAGACAAGAAATGAATTATAAAACCGATGAATAAATAAAAGAAGAGAGAGAAAATTATACCTGAGCCCTCTCAGATGGAAATAATATGGGTTTCTTGGTGTGTACCGAGTTTCCTTTGATTGTTGATGAAAAATATGAATGGAGGGGGGGGGGGTCTATATATAGTTGTAAATTACTTGGAGAGCAAGAAAATGGATTACAACCAGGACTCTAGGGGCTTATCACGAGGCCTTCCCACCGTTGGATATGTATTGAAAATGGAAGTCTTCTAGATCATGTCAAAATTTGAGGTCAATCGGAGTTCGGGAAGGACTCCTTTTGCTCTGATTGGTACGAAGAGTTTGTTTCCGCGTAGGAAAGGTACTTGTTGTAGACAAGGTCACTTGTTGTACAACAATTGAAGTTATAGTTGTTGGATGATGCTCATTTTTTGATATGTATTAGAAATAGAATTCTTCTATACCATGTCCAAATTTGAAGCCAATCAGAGTTAGGGAAAGACTCGGTTTCCTCATATTGGTACAAAGAGTTTTTCCTGCGTAGGAAACGTACTTGCGTACAACATCCTCACTTGTTATACGACAAGTGAACTTATAGCTGTTGTATTTTCCTGAATTTTGGATATGTTTTCCCTCCAAATGTTTTCTATCTTGTAGCCAAATTTGAGATTGATTGGAGTTCTGGAAGGCCTCCATTTACTCTAATTTCTACGAAGGATATTTTGACTAGAATTGCACGATAAACAAATTAATGCTTGATGATCCCATGTCTGATAAAGCTAAATTTTGGGTATGTTCTTCCCCACAACAAGATATATATATTGACTAAATCGGAGCTCATTTTGACTTCGGAAAGGCCTCCATTTGATCACTCAAAATGAACTTTCCGTTTTTTAAATTCCAGTAGATCCAACCGCCAGATCGAGCTGATTTTTGAGTATGTTACTCCATATGGGACTATCTAACAACCCTAAAGTTTAAGGATGATCCAAATTGTATAAGTCTCATTGTACAAGTTTTCAGAAGATTGACGGCTTTCGATTCTGGCACTTTTCGGTAATTCTCGTAACTTCTCGTCCGTGTATCATTTCAGCTTCATTTTTTGACCTGTATCACATGTATAGAGTATGTACACATCTATGAATGCTCGTGCATGCAGTCGTGATCATTTTCCTAGAGATCGAAACTCTTGGGAGGGTCACAAAATGAGGTGTTCACAGACTATCTTGGCCTAGATTCTTTGTGAAGTTAAGAAACTAGGTCGATAACGAGGATGCATCATTTTGTGGCACTCGCATGAATCCTATGTACCATTTTGAAAGCAATGCCATGTAAATGATGATGTGATGTGCTCGTATATCTTCGCTGTGAATGGATGTGTGATTCTGGGACTGCTCGGGATATGTCCTTTACTTTGATGCGGCTTTGTTGACTCTTTATTTTATTGAATTGATGTACTCCCATAGGCAGTGACAGTTCTGTTAACGATTTGCTATTTGATGTACTCCCACAGGTAGGGATGATTCCTTCAACGATTTAATATTTTGTTAAGATGATGTACTTCTATAGGCAGGGACGATTCTGTTAACAATTTTGATTTGGATGTTGAGCTGTTGTACTCCCATAGGCAGGGACGGTTATATCAATAATTTTGTTAAATCGATGTACTCCCACAGGCAGTTCTGTCAACGATTTGTTGTTTGTTAAACTGATATACTTCCACAGGTAGGGATGGTTCCGTTAACAATTTTAACTTGGTGTTGAGCTAATGTACTCCCACAGGCAGGGACGGTTATGTCAACTATTATAATTTGGTTGTTGTGTTTGAACCGTAGCGAGAGGTGAGCCCCCTGCTTTAGCGAAGTGTGTGAAGCGCGCAGAGGGGTGAGCCCTTTGCTTTAGCAAAGAGTGTGGGCCACTTAGAGGGGTGAGCCCACTGCTTTAGCCCAATGTGTGGACCGCGTAGAGGGGTGAGCCTCCTATTTTAGCGAAATGTGTGAGACCGCATAGAGGGGTGAGCCTCTTGATTTAGCAAAGTGTGTGGACCGCGTAAATGGGTGAGCCCCCTACTTTAGCAAAATATGTGAGACCTCGTAAAGGGGTGAGCACCCTGCTTTAGTGAAATGTGTAGACCGCGTAGAGGGGTGAGGCCCCTACTTTAGCGAAATATGTGGACCGCGTAGAGGGATGAGCCCTCTGCTTTAGCAAAATGTGTGAGACCGCGTAGAGGGGTGCAGCCCCTTCTTTAGCGAAATATGTGAGATGGTGATTGTTTGTTGGGGACATGATGATTGATTGTATGTCGGGGAAATGAGAACTCCTACTGGCTAGGGTAAATGTTGAAAGTTGATGGTATGATGATTGATGGTATGCTGGGGAAATGAGAATTCCTACTGGTTAGGATAAAGGCTCAGAGTTGATGATCTGCTGAGGATATGAGAACTCCTATTGGCTTGGATAAGGTTGATGCGAGGGATGATGATCTGCTGAGAAAATGAGAGTTTCGAAGAAAATATAGATAGATAGAGAGACAAAGTTTTGGTGCGATATCAATTTTTTTTTTGGAAAAACAAGAACTTTTAGCGGGCTTCTTTCTTCTTTGAGAAATGATCGAGTTATGTTATCTCGATTCTCGAACCTTGTGCATGAATTTTGAACTTTGCCTCTTGTTTTGTTTCCATGGTATTTTTCTCGTGTCACCAGGGTACGATTCTGCTTATTATTTTCTAACTTCGTGGAAGGAGAATTTTTTGTGCCTACATCGTTTTCTATTTTTTGATGCCTTTATTCCTCCTTGATTGTTTGAAAGATTTTTGGATGCAGCTTATTTGTTTTTTTTTTCTTCCCTTTTGCATGATCTGCAGCCTTCCTCACCCAAGACATAACTTTGGGCCTTTTGGCCTAGCTGTCACTCCTGGTGTGGCTCTCGCTGCCATCTTTTGCCTTTTTTGTTTTTTCGATATTCTTTTCTTTTGGCATTGTGGAATTTTTCTTCTTTTCTACTCTTTGAATTTTTTCTTGTACCTTGCGAACATCCCAATCCACGACTCTCGTGCGAATACTGGTTTTCTTTAAGCATCCTGCATTTAATCATGAGTCATCATGCATGTAGAAAGACTGATAGGAAAGACTCCGATTTCGGACGCGTTGGGAGTCTAAGATAACCTTTGTTGCCTCTTCGCTTACTAGGACGGGGATCGTGCGCGTTTTTTTATGAGCCAGCCGCACCCCCCTGTCGCACGCCCAACCGTACGGCTACCTGCCAACCGTACGGTTGGCACATGCTAACCGCACCCCCTAGCCGCACGCCCAACCGTACGGCTACCTGCCAGCCGTACGGCTGGCACAACCCTGTCGCACGCACCAGCCGCACCCCATGCGGCTACCCCTGCGGTTGGCCTCTTTTGGAGCGTTTTTGGCAGAAATGTTGCTATAAATAGGACCCTTGGGATCCCATTTTGGGACATCAACACTCAATAGTACTTTTAGTAAGTGGGAACTCTGCCAAAGTCTTGAGAAAGTCATTTTTAGAGAAAATTCTGAGAGAGAAAGCTTTAAGAGAGAGAAAGTTCTAGAGAGAGAAGGAAGTCAAGGCAAGGCTCTCCTATCTTCTTCAAGCGCAGCAGGTATAACTTTCTACCACTTCTCTAAATTTCGGTATTACATTTCTATACTAATTTTAATACAGAAAATTAGATAACTTGCAAAGAAGTTCACTGCTTTCAAATAAATCCTTTCTAAGTTTTACAAGAAAACTAAAATCCGTTTTGACACGTTTTCAAAACAAATAAAAATACAAAAAATAGTTTCCAAAGAAAGGAACTACGAGACTCTGATTTCATTCTACGAATGAATACGTAGGCGTTCGCAAAGCTCGAGTCTGATTTCAAAAATATTGTTTTAAACTAAATTTATCCGGAAAGGATTATTCTGAAAACAATTCGAACTACTTGCAAGATATCTAAAATATAAATTAGATGCATGATCCATTAAGAGACCGAAAGGGCGAATTGGGTGCCTAACACCTTCCCAATTCGTAACGTAATTCCCGAACCCTAACAAAGTCAATTTTCAAAATAAATCTTTGGTTTCAAATGTATGAAAGATAATTCGTTTTCGAATTGTCCTTCATATGATCTTTTGTTTGTTTTCTCGTAAAACAAACTGGCGACTCTACAAAACACGTTTTCCAATAAAACCGAGAACGAGGACTACCCTTCCTCTCCTCGGGTCGCGCGGAGGTCCGGATTCTCACAGTGGCGACTCTGCTGGGGAAAGTCGAGAACTAAGCTCTATTATAATGGATCATATATTTAATTCCTATTATTTAGATATAGGGTTGCAAGCCTTAGTTTTAGGATAACATAGAAGCGATCTAGGAGGATACCCTGATACCTTTATTTGCTAATTATGTGAGGAAAATCTTTTTCATAATTAAAATTGTGTAAATTATCATAACAAATCCTAAAGCATTGATCAATAATGGACCGCCATATTGTTATTTTGCACGCACTCACGTCTTATCATGCATTTTCGCGAGTGTGAATTTACCCTATCAACCTCGGGACCAGAGTCGTGACTAGGCCGTGGACTTGCGGGTCTGCACTAGCCGAAAGCGCCTGGGACCACTCTCCTTGGCCAAGTACTTACTGAGGTATATCGAGTGACGAGAACACTCACATACCCGGGACGTAGATCAAAAGGTCCTTACACGTACCTGCGCTCTTGAGGTATATCGTAAGACCTGCCAAATAGGAGGGAGCCTTAAACCTTACCCTCTTCAACCACGCTTGCATATAGGGGAGTCAGCTTAGAACACAAAGATTTTCTGCATGGTTATAATGACCAACAGTCGTGAGAATCTAGTGAGCGAAAGCCCTGATTCCATGAACAAAGCAACTCATGAGGAGAGAACTTCCCGTGTTTTCAAATGATTTTTCTGAAAACTTTTTTTAAAATGATTTCCCAAAAACTATAGACGGCCAGGGAACCCATGGAATTCTATTCCTACCCTACCGCTATACGGGACTCTCAAGTTGTCGCCGTTGGTCTGTTTTCGATCTCACCTAAAGAAAACTTTTTGTGTGTTTACTTTCGTCCCGATCGATGTATTTCTGGATAAGGTCCGGCAATTTTTAAATGATATATTGTTGTTGTTTTTCGGGGAAATGCTTGCAACCGAATTTGTCCTTTTCTCCCGCGTCAGATATTCATTCCATCCTAGCCTCTGCGTACGCTGGAAGAGATAGCACCGGGCCACTTGTCGTAATCAAAGGTTTCAGTTGGGTTATTGCAAGAACCGAAAAGGATCGAATTTGGGAAATTGAGTTTCTTCGAAAAGAGATGGGGCATCAAAAGAGATGGGAAATCGTACTCCAGTGTTTGGGTCCCTATTTCCCAAACACTGGAGTACCTTTAACCGCTGGGAAAAATCACCTAGATGAAAAGTGCGGGGCCGATCCGTGGAAATTATTTGAATTAGCCGATTCATCGAAATCATTGGACTTGGTGCAAGCAATCCAAATACTGAATCAGAAATTAAGTGAGACAATAACCGATCATTAAATGACGAAAGTTCGCCTGGAAAAATTGTCAAAATCCGAAACATTGAAAGAAATGACCGAGGAAGAGCTCAAAAGATCATTACAAGATTCTGAACGAAAAGACCAGGCTATTGAGCAACTGAGAAAGGAGAAAGATGCTATGAAAATTCAGAGGGATTATTTTGCTAAAGAGACAGTAAAACTGCATGAGGAGATTTTTCGCTTGGAAAAGGTAGTCGTTAAACAAAAGAATCAGTTGGAAGAAATGGGGTATATCTCAGACACTGATCAACCAGGTCCGTACCTACGCATCGAACCTACCCCACCTACACCATCAAGCTACCCATCAAGTCAGGAACAAATGAATGACTTTGAATCTATCTCAACCTATTCATCAAATCCAGAATATCTTCCCCAAGAGGCCAACAATAATCCGAAGCCAACGCCAGAGAATTTCACTAACCCATTCAAAATCACCTCTGCAATTGCGCACCCATATCCATATTCATCAAGCACACCAGGCTCACCCATGTTCAATTTATCCTCACTCCAAATACCACATGACTCGAAAAGCCATTTATCGATTCCTCTCAGTCCTTATGCCACGAAACATGCTCCGAGATATAAATGCACCAACAACAGAGGATTTAACCTAGTCAGATCTGCAAAAAGGGATTTCTCACAATTACCAGGGTCATTAAGCAAGGTATACAAGCAGCTGAAGGATGAAGGGATGATCTATCCACTAAACCCACGACCTATACCAAATCCAGTCCGTTCTAGTTGGAATCTTAATGAAAGATGTGAATACCACCAAGGTATAGGTCACACAACAGATGATTGCAAAGCTCTTCGGCACACCATTCAGGACCTTATCGAAGCAGGAAAGATACCAGACCCGTCTCATCTAAACCGTAAGAATTTGAAGATTGGTAACTAGAGATTGAAGATTTGTAATCAGTGATCGAGAATTTGAAAATAGTTATTAAAGATTTATCACTTGTAAATCATGAACTACGGAGAGCTGCGCCCCATGAGTAAAGGCAAAAGTAAAAAGATCTTTAAGTATACTATTTGGGGAAACGTAGGCAACCTGAATAGGACATTCAGGCCCGGTCTATTCCTTATAATAATATTCATTCATTTGGACGCAAGAAGAAAGGCAGAAAGAGATTTTCCATACATCAAAAGTTCTTTCGTACAAGATAACCTACATCAGTTCTTACATACTTTCCCTATATATTTTACCTACCTAATCCCAGAAAGCTTTCATAAAGAAGCTGCCTACCACACCTAACCTAACCGTCATCAGCAGAATATAAGATCCTCTCTCGATCCATGGTCTGATACGAAGCAAGCACTGTCTCATCAGTCACCGGTGAATCTGCAAACCGAAACCACCTCATCATCATAGGCTCATGCTCAATGGTCTGCCGAACTCGACGCCAAATATGCAGCACAATATCAGAACGGGTCACCTGGGTAATGCCAACCTCCCCTCCATGAAATCGCCGAACAAAGCGGGTAGACCAAAGACCTCGTAGGGTCGTCTCTAGTCTCGGGGTAATAGGAAGAGCGATCGAAGAAAAGTCTCTCAGCGGAAGGGGTATACTCAGGGGAACACCGAACTGCCTCGTCAGCCGTCCGGGGATGTAGAATGATGTCTCTCTCAAACCACGAAACCGAAGGTAGTTCTGCCCACCCATACTCATGATCATGGTCCTCATACGCCACCATGGAACCTCCCAACGAATCGAAGAAGAGGACTCAGAAAAATGAACAGCCCAATCATATGATGACAGACGATGAATCTGGGCGTAATCAAGACGCTGGAAGAAGTGTCGAGAATCCCAAGGAAGCCGAGTCTCCAGATACCGAAACCTCTCAGTAACCCACATATACAGTAGATATGGGCTACCTCGAAAATGACTAAGTCGAGACTGAACCACGGCATCCAAACCATTCAGTGTCTCCGCCAGTAAAATGGGAGTCACCAAATGGCCGCGTCTAGCCTCAGATACAACTCGGATAATCAGAGGGTCTACCAGAATAGCATCATCGGTAACCAAGAGCATCTGAGAAAAAGCAAAAATCATACAAGCAGAAGTCCGACCTGAATAGTAAGCCGGGTCGTCGCCATGATGAAGGAAAAAATCTGCCAAGTGACGCAGATGGAGTCGACCGTCGACTATCATAGACCGGCACTCACTCTCCCGCAGACCCAGAAGCTCCGCCAGCATAACACGAGGACTCCTAGCATCTCGCAAGGAGGCCAGTGGCCATGAAACATCCTGCCGCATCAGTAGTGTGAACTCCTCAATCGTCGGACACAGCTCGTCTAAACCAATGCGGAAACAGTGGTCCTCAGGATCCCAGAACTCAGCAATACCAAGCAAAAAAGAAAAATTGATGTCATGAGAACACCAGCGATGAAGATGGCTCAGATCGCCCCAGTTGAGACCATAGTCGGCCTCAGCCAAGGACACGAAATCAGACAAAAGGGAGAAAGAATCGTGGGTATGAAAGGTAGACATGGTAATAGAGAAAGAAGAAGCTATAGGGTGAATAGTGACTTTGATGATGGAAAAAAGGACAAATTCGCGCTCTATTTATAGCATAACTGCACATGCCAACCGCACGGTTGGGCCCCAACCGTACGGCTACCCCGTGCGGGTGGGGCGTACGATTGGCCCTCCCCCTTTGGTTAAAATCTTCCTTTTTTCAAATCTTCTTTACAATACATCATGATACGAATATTGCCAGACTTTGTTCAGGAAGAACGATCCATCATAGCATGCATATAGATTTGATAATTACTTGCCAACATATGTACTTAACCATTTTTCGCAATTTAACTTGATTACACTTAATCGCATTCTTTCAACGCGTGCCGTTAACTCTTGTATAATTAAATAGGTAATAATTTCGCCACCACATAATCATTTTTCAATTGCACTCACAAATAACATTCCCATCACGTCACACGCAAACATATTTTCAAAACAACCATAAATATTTTATTCATAAATTAAGCCGATCACACTGATTAACCAACATTTTTTTAACAAACAAATACATTTAAATTAACTACTAAATTAACAAAGTTTTTTGCTAAAACCAAAACGTAACTTAATTAACAACTTAAATAAAATGTTTTTTTTAATAAAACCTAACAAAACGCCAAACCATCGATAAAACCATCAACGCTGAGGAGAAGGAGGAGGATCCATCGTGCGCGGGCGCTTCGCTTCTGTCTCTCCAGCACCCTCCGCTGGACTCTCTGAAACCGTGCGACCTGCACCCTGATGAGAAGGAGCAAGCCGGGAGGTGCGCCTCGACTGCTGGACCGACTGAGAAGGAGCCGCCGATCGGGACCGCGAGCGTGACGGATGGTAAGTGGCAGTCGTGTCGCCCGCCAAGCGTCTGCTGTACCGCCCCATGTACTCCGTCGGGAAAGGAGCCGCAAACGTCAGCAGTCCGTACATGTTGAAGTAGCTCCTCAGTAACTCAGCTACCTCGCGAAGAAGGAATGAGCCCCTCTGTCAAAACCAAATTACCAATCAGTAACATTCATAAGTCAACACATATGCTCAACTGTTTAAAAAGAAACCTTACCTCCTCGCCCGAGACGTGTGTTAGGGCCCCCATCCGCTCATCGCCCTCAGGTATGTCAGGGATCCGGTATTGCTTGGGTAGACCGAAATCCAAGTAAGGGATATCCCGAGGGTACTTCGGGATCGAGTACGACGCCAACGCCCCACCCTTAGGAGCCTGTGACGGACCAGCTCCGCCAGCGCCGCCTACCGGGGGTACGTCCTCCCCGGTGTCCTCTCCCGTCTCCGACTCGGGCGCCACCGCCTTCCCCTTCCCTTTGTCGCCACCTTCACCCACCGGAGTCTGGCCTATGCCTACTTCCGCCCCTAACTGCGCCTCCCTCTCTCCTAGCTCCCAGAAGACTATCCCACGGGCCGCACCTGATGATGGGGTCGACAGAGAGTACGGCCTCAATCCCACCGACCCGGCACCGGGCGACCCGACAGGCGTGCGCAGCAACGACGAGAAAGACACGTGATGAACCCAATCCATGTCGCCCGGCCCATACACGGGTGATGATCCCGACATCGACCCACGTCCCCCGGGTGTCTGCGCCGACTCCAGCATCTGCCGTATATCCTCTGACGACAACTGCGGTGTCCTCCCCATGGCCGGTGAGATAGGTGGCCTCGACACGGGACTCCGCCCTCCGACCGGACTCCGCCCTCCGACCGGACTCCTCCCGCCCCTAGTCGCCCTACCTCGTCCAGGCGAAACCGCAACAGTCGGCTCCTCCCCTACTCCCCCGCCAGGCCCTACTGGGGGCGCCCCACCGTTGCCTCCTCCCAAGGGCACCTCCTCCGAACCCTCATCATCCTTCTCCTCCACCTGCGGCGGCTCCACGTCCCTCTCGCCATGCGGATCCTCATCATCTGAATCCGTAATCCCCTTGGCCCTCCGGTTCGGCGCCGGTGCGGGCTGCTGTGGGACCCGCTGCGAGATGTACAACTGCCCCCCGGATATACATCGGGTCTCCCCCGAGGGCCGCGTACCTCGCATATATCACCCTGCCTCGCACCCCCTTCATCTCCCTCATCAGGTACCGGTGCGCAAACGTCCCGTACTCCCCCTCCACCAACAGGCCCTCCATCGGGACGCCTCCCAGGAACAGAGCCCTCTCCTCCGCAGTCAGCATGACCGGCCGCCTCATCGCCGCTGGGGGCCATGCCGGAACCCGAAATCCCAACCCAGGCGTATGCTGCCGCACTACACGCTCCCCCAGGTAAAAAGTCGCGCCATACTCGTGAGAGAACAAACGCCTCGAGCGAGCCGCCGCCAATGCGTCCGCATACCCCCACTGCTGCGTCACGTATGCAGGCCACGGACTCCACTGAACCTGCCACATCAAACATACACCAAGAATAACTTAACTATTATTTTTCAGAAGTAATTTAAATTTAAATGTTACTTTCATACCCGGTCAAGCTGTAGCCCAGAAACGTCGCCTGCACTGACGTCCGGGGTCAGATATCGATACACCCCAACTATGTTCCAGCTGTAGTATCGACGAAAAAGCGGGAACTCATCTGCGAAAGTTGGGTGCAGGTGGATCTGACCAATACCCTGATGGGTATGCGCGATAAACCACATCTGCCACAAATTATCACACTTATTAAAAATTATCAAATCAGCACATTTTTTCTACTAAAATAAATCACAAATAAATTGAGGGTTTAAATTATTACTTACCTCCCAAAGCGTGACCAGTCCGCGATGGTTGAGCTCCATGTGCCGGCACACCAAATCCATCGACTCGTACAGCACCGCCAATATGTATCCTCCCCAGGCAAAAGTGTACAACTAGTCGAAGAACCGCAGATAAGGCAGCCACCATAACCGTAGGTTGTCGCCGCCCCGCGCATAGAAGAAGTCATGCAGCACGAGCAGCAGAAAGCATCGGGATAGCTGCCGCACCTCCTGGCGTGTCATCGGACCATCGCCAAACCTCTCACTCTCGGCCTCGATATGCTGCACCATCGCCGTGTGGGGTATCCCATCCGCCACCATCCTGCTGGGTCTCCATCCTAGTGCCGCTCCCATACCATCTAGAGTAATGCGTACGCGGGGGTTAGGCACTAGAGCCTCCCCCCCGAAGGGCAGCCCTGTCAGCACGAACACGTCTTCTGGGGTCAACGTCATCTCTCCCCAACTCTAATGGAACGTGTGTGTAGTATCCCACCATCTCTCCCCCAACACCGTCGGAAGGCTCACTGATCGCTGGAACTCT
The DNA here is from genome assembly GCA_021464415.1 of Lonicera japonica. Classification (NCBI taxonomy): domain Eukaryota; kingdom Viridiplantae; phylum Streptophyta; class Magnoliopsida; order Dipsacales; family Caprifoliaceae; genus Lonicera; species Lonicera japonica. Next base: position 26,326 of record JAKCWG010000097.1, read on the forward strand.
CCGCCTGGCAGCACCTCGATAAATCGTCCGAATGGGGTCACACTCAAGTATGCTCTCACCAGCGGCGGAAGCTGATCTCGAAGCTCAGGCGCAGCGCGCGTGATGCCACGGCAACGTCCGATCCTCTGTTACATCACGGATTTTAATAAGGCTCACTAACAAACTTTTTTTCAAGAATAAATTATGTTGAGTATATATCTATTATGGCAAGTAATTATTAAATTTATCACATTTCATGCATATTTCTTCATTTGCATTTTTTTTAAAAAAGTCACATAAATTAAATACTAAATAATTAGAGCATACCCTAGTCCGGCGGCGGATCTCGTGTGCCGCAGGCTCCATCAACAACCACTCTCGCCCCTCTCCCGGCGAGATCAAGGGTACGTCCCGGTACATCGCTCGCTGTAGCGATCCGTCTGCCCCCAGTGGCCCCTCCCAGGCCACACCCTCCCAGTCATCATGATGTGGCGCGCAGATCAGGCGCCCATCCATCATCGCGGTGAGCGACTCCACCTCGTCCCCCGGGAGTAGCTCCGGCGCCTCCCCTCCCTCTGGTGGGCCTCCCATCATCATGTACACAAAGATCGCAAGTAATCTCGCAAATGCCATCGCTCACACTCACTAAATGTTTTTGAAAAATCAGATATTTATATGCTAGAGCGAAAGATCGCAAGAAGAAGTGACGAAAATGCTTTGAACGGGCCACTATTTATAGAAAATAGGGGCCAGCCGCAGGCTAGCCAACCGTACGGCTAGCCCCCAACCGTGCGGTTGGTTGCCAGCCGTACGGCTGGGGGGTCAAACCCTGCGGCTACCTCGTTCGGCTACCCCGTGCGGCTACCCCCAACCGCACGCCCTAGCCGCACACCCTGCGGTTACCCCATGCGGCTACCCTCAATTTTGACCAGATTGACCAAAAAAAAAAAAAAAATTGGGGGGGGGGGGGACAGACTCTGAATCAACTTTTCCCAAGACACAAGAGGACCAAGACTCACATACACGCACGAGATGGCTGACCGAAACCCAAAGATTGACGCTATGAAGTCTGTGGAGGAACTGAAATTCAAAAGGATGGATCTATTATCCGGAATGCTCGAATCTGATTGATAGAGAAGATGTAAAAGAGGAATCGGGTACCAGAAAAAATTGAAAAAGTAGAAAAGGGAAAATTCCGTTGGTCCAAGAGAGGAAAAAGTGAGATAAACAGAAATGACGAAAATCGATAGGGAGAGCCACACTAAGAGTGACAGCTGTGCCAAAAGGCGGAGGGCTACATCTTAGGTGAGTAAGGCTCCTGTTTTGGAAAAATTTGCGAAAAAAAAAAAGGCAAGGAAAATCCGAAAGCCAAAAAATATAGGGCCGGATAATCAAAAGAGGGAGCAATAAGGGTATCGAAAAACAGAAAACGATACAGGACCAACATCTTTCCTGTGAAAAAATCAGAGGGTAGCTTGAAGGCTATTGAGAATTCCAGACGAATTCCCATCCCCAGGACCAAAGAGAAGAAAACTGAGGGTAGAGAGATGCCAAATCCCAAAAACCCATGCACAGCGGTCCGAAAGTTGCTGCAAAAAAGTTGATTCAGAAGTCCGATTCCCAATAAAGGTCAAAAACTGAGGGTAGAAAGGAAAGGAACGAAAAGCACTTCCCCTCGCAAGCAATTCTCTCTAACATATCTTTTTTCAGAAAATCAAACAAGGCAGTGTCTGAGTAATAGAATCATGGCAACAAGGCAGTAGAAGGGAATTTTTTCGGATTCCTCTAAGATAGGAATTCTTCGCATTCCCCACGATGGGAATTTTTCCGAAACCCCTTTCCCCAAGAAGGGAAATAACGACTCCACGTGTTCCCCAAGAAGGGAATTTTTCGAATTCCTGAAAAGATAGGAATTCTTCGCATTCCCCACGATGGGAATTTTTCCGAAACCCCTTTCCCCAAGAAGGGAAATAACGACTCCACGTGTTCCCCAAGAAGGGAATTTTTCAAATTCCTGAAAAGATAGGAATTCTTCGCATTCCCCACGATGGGAATTTTTTCGAAACCCCTTTCCCCAAGAAGGGAAATAACGACTCCACGTGTTCCTCAAGAAGGGAATTTTTTCGGATTCCTCTAAGATAGGAATTCTTCGCATTCCCCACGATGGGAATTTTTCCGAAACCCCTTTCCCCAAGAAGGGAAATAACGACTCCACGTGTTCCTCAAGAAGGGAATTTTTTCGGATTCCTCTAAGATAGGAATTCTTCGCATTCCCCACGATGGGAATTTTTCCGAAACCCCTTTCCCCAAGAAGGGAAATAACGACTCCACGTGTTCCCCAAGAAGGGAATTTTCTCTGGATTCCTCAGAGTTAGGAATTCTTCACGATGGGAATTTTCTCCGATCCCCTTTCCCCATGAAGGGAAATAACCTTTACCGCGCATTCCCCATGAAGGGAATAGCTTTATCCACACATTCCCCACGAAAGGAATCTGATTCACATTTCCCAAGGATGGAAGTTTCTCTTAGTACCACACCCCACGAAGGGATACACCACAAGACCAAGAATATTCTCTCACTTTTCCCTAAGAAACAGGGACGCTTTGAGGACACTTTGGATTCGGCATAATGCCAAGCCCCCTCGTGTAGTCCTACACACTGAGGGTGGTGTGCCACTGAGGGTAATGTATCACTGAGGGTAGATGGAAGAAAAGGTTAATGTATCGTGTCGCCCGGCCAAAAGGAAAGGGGCAATTGTGGATTGCATCACCTGAAGCACAAAGAATCTGCATGCCAGAAAGGGTATACTCTGATTCAAGTATCTGGAGATTCACCCGAGAGTCGTGAATCGTTGTTTTCTTATCGTCCCAGTATTCTTGCGGACAAGAATTCCGGGACGAGAGGGTCTGTGAACACCCCAATCCACGACTCTCGTGCGAATACTGGTTTTCTTTAAGCATCCTGCATTTAATCATGAGTCATCATGCATGTAGAAAGACTGATAGGAAAGACTCCGATTTCGGACGCGTTGGGAGTCTAAGATAACCTTTGTTGCCTCTTCGCTTACTAGGACGGGGATCGTGCGCGTTTTTTTATGAGCCAGCCGCACCCCCCCTGTCGCACGCCCAACCGTACGGCTACCTGCCAACCGTACGGTTGGCACATGCTAACCGCACCCCCTAGCCGCACGCCCAACCGTGCGGCTACCTGCCAGCCGTATGGCTGGCACAACCCTGTCACACGCACCAGCCGCACCCTATGCGGCTACCCCTGCGGTTGGCCTCTTTTGGAGCGTTTATGGCGGAAATGTTGCTATAAATAGGACCATTGGGATCCCATTTTGGGACATCAACACTCAATAGTATTTTTAGTAAGTGGGAACTCTGCCAAAGTCTTGAGAAAGTCATTTTTAAAGAAAATTCTGAGAGAGAAAGCTTTAAGAGAGAGAAAGTTCTAGAGAGAGAAGGAAGTCAAGGCAAGGCTCTCCTATCTTCTTCAAGCGCAGCAGGTATAACTTTCTACCACTTCTCTAAATTTCGATATTACATTTCTATACTAATTTTAATACAAAAAATTAGATAACTTGCAAAGAAGTTCACTGCTTTCAAATAAATCCTTTATAAGTTTTACAAGAAAACTAAAATCCGTTTTGACACGTTTTCAAAACAAATAAAAATACAAAAAATAGTTTCCAAAGAAAGGAACTACGAGACTCTGATTTCATTCTACGAATGAATACGTAGGCGCTCGCAAAGCTCGAGTCTGATTTCAAAAATATTGTTTTAAACTAAATTTATCCGGAAAGGATTATTCTGAAAACAATTCGAACTACTTGCAAGATATCTAAAATAGAAATTAGATGCATGATCCATTAAGAGACCGAAAGGGCGAATTGGGTGCCTAACACCTTCCCAATTCGTAACGTAGTTCCTGAACCCTAACAAAGTCAATTTTCAAAATAAATCTCTGGTTTCAAACGTATGAAAGTTAATTCGTTTTCGAATTGTCCTTCATATGATCTTTTGTTTGTTTTCTCGTAAAACAAACTGGCGACTCTACAAAACACGTTTTCCAATAAAACCGAGAACGAGGACTTTTCTTCTCTTCTTCTCGGGTCGCGCGGAGGTCCGGATTCTCACATACCTACTTTGTTCTTTCTCACTTTGTCAGGTTTTCTTGAGTATTATCGTCCTTGCGATTTGAGAATGTTTTCTTTGAAAGTTCGCATTTGAAATTGTTGTGTTGTGTTTGCGATTTTTGGTTTGAGAACCTTTGGGAGCGTGTCTTGAAGACTTCTTAAAAGAGAAGAAGTTAGGCAAAAATCATTTTTTGTGGGGTTTGTATCCTGCGTATTAGTTGTAAGATTTTCTCATTCCAATCTTTTTCTTTCTAACTGTCTCTTATATCTCTTCAAAGTGGGCTTCTTTGGTTTGTGGAGAGGGTCATGGATTTCCCTGTAGAAAGGGCTTATAATTGTCTGTAGAAAGGGCTTTGGATTCGTGCTTGTAGAAATGGCTTGTGAAGTGATTTAACTCTCAGAGAGGAATTTTGATGTGATTCGACTTTCTGGGAGGAATTGTGGGATGATTTGACTATGAGAGGAATTATAATGTGATTCGACTCTCTGGGAGGAATTTTGACATGATTCGACTATTTGGGAGGAATTGTAATGTGATTCGACTATCTGGGAGGAATTCTAATGTGATTCGACTATTTAGGAGGAATTTTGATATGATTCAACTCTCTGAGAGGAATTGTGATGTGATTCGACTCTTTGGGAGGAATTTTGATGTTATTCGCCTCTTTAGGAGGAATTGTGATGCTATTGTGCCTCTCTAGGAGGGCTTGTGAAGTGATTCGCCTATCTAGGAGGGCTTATAAAGTGACTTGCCTTTTTGGGAGGAATTGTGATTCGACTTTCTGGGAGAAATTTTGAGGTGATTCGACTCCCTGGGAGGAATTATAATGTGATTCAACTATCTGGGAGGAATTATGAGGTGATTCAACTCCCTGGGAGGAATTTTGATGTGATTCGACTTTTTAGGAGGAATTATGAAGTGATTTAACTATATGGGAGGAATTGTGATGTGGTTTAACTTTCTGGGAGGAATTAAGATATGATTTGACTCTCTGAGAGAAATTGTGATAATGTGTGAGGTTAACCATCGAGGTACATATCGGAATGCGGTGGCGAAGCCTGTTTGGCAGGTCACGGAGCCTAGTGCTTATGTGTTATTGGATCGGTGCGTGATACACTTATGCATGTATGCACTATGCCATGCTTTCCTAAATTTTGAGTATTCACATATTTCTTAAATCATCGCACCATCGTTATGAAAACTTGGTTTTAAAAAGGTCGTGAATCTTAAGTTGTCTGATTTATGAAGTATGATACGCTACTTGAAATTATCTAAGTGCAGATGCATGCAAGACCGACCATTTTTCGAGAACATGGCAACACTGAAAAGGCAAATATTGATTTTTGGTCAATTAGTAAGTAAGTGTAAGGTGATATAGGTCACAAGAGAAATGGCGTGCTTTCGTCTTGGGATTTTACTGAACCTGTGTTATACTTCTGTCTTGACAAGTTGCTTTCTTATTCTTGATTCTTGGGCTTGTCTGAGTCAGTGTGCGTTGTTACTTTTTGCTCATACCCCCATTTTTAGGAGAATTATTGATGTTCTGCATTTTCATGAATATGTGTGGACTGGCTTGATCCTTGAGAGAGGCAGGGCCTTCAGTTGCTAACCAATTGATTTCGTTGACTTGATTTTACCTTCAGAGATAGAATTTATGGTTCTGCTAATAGGACGACTACGAGGTTGTCATGGTGTGGGTTAAGCACCTTCTTTGGAGAATTGTTCGAGTCTTCTTATTGATAACCTCAGTGCATGTACCCTCGGCACCCTCAATATGTGCGAACGATGATTGTGAGGCTAGTCTTCGAGGAACTGTCGATTTTTTTTGTCAAAACCCACAGTGCATATACCCTCAGCACCCTCAGTGTGTGCTATGATGATGGTGAGGCTAGTCTTCAAGGAGCTGTTTTGGTCTTCTTGTCGAAACCCACAGTGCATATATCCTTGGAACCCTCTGTGTACACCCTTTGAACGTATCTGTATCAATGATGACTTGGGAATTATGATTTTGAAGGGTTGGTTATGGTCAGGGTTCAACCAGGTGGCTTCAGGATTTTACACCGGTGGTACAACGATGTTGGTAGGGGCCACGTAAAGTGGGTAGTTGATGTTGGCATGAACTGGGAGAATGTGTTAGGGAATGTTACGTGGAGCTACTGGGTCTCGGGTTTGGTTGACTTACCTCGGGTATGGATTTGGATTGAGTTGGTTTGGTTCAATAGGTGTTCTAGTAGTGATTAGGGCTCAAGACGGGCTTGGGTGGCCACTATGTGATCCTTCATGATGGCTACAGACTGGATCAGATTATTAATTAGATGATATAAATGTTCAAGCGTTAAGGTACCACCCTCAGTTTGCTGGAGAACGGAACCAGGAAGCGGATCAGCTGCACGAGAGGTTTCACCATGATTGCCCTAAGTATTGTTGAACCCAGTTTGATCGATCGGTAGTTCCGCGTTGCGACGAGAAGGCATGATCGATGGTGAGTTTGATCTCACTAATTATTTGGTGTGATCTAGTCCAGCCAGCTAGTGTAATAGATAATCTGAGTGCGGTGAAGAATGAGGAGAAAGAAATCGATAATTTGATCGAAAAATCAATATTTTGCCATGGATTGCATAATTTTTGGAAAACTATGATTCGACAGGAAAATAAAATCGAAAATCACTTTTTAATGATTAGGCAAAAACAGACCGACAGCAACAACTTGAGAGCCCTGTGGATAGGTTTAGGGTGGGAATATGCATTTTCGAGGTGCCCTTTTAATCTTCTGGTTTTGAAAATTAATTTATTTTTTGAAAAATTCATTTTGGATAATGACATTTTTTTTGAAAAATATTTTGGAAAACATTTTGGAAAATCGGGAAGTTCTTTCCTCTTAGAGTTTCTTTTCATGGAAGTGGTGACAGGAAAATTCTCACTAACAGATTTTAGTGAGGGATTTCTACGAGCGGGGTTGGGCAGCCACCGGCCGTACTTGCTAAACCAAGAATTGGTATGTATGACAAGGTCTTTTGTTCACCAATCTCACGACTAACGGTCAGAAAAATATGCAGAAATTCACGTGTACTATGCTGACGCATCCTATATGTAAGCGTGGTTGAAGGGGGTAAAGTTTAAGGCTCCCTCCTATTTGGCAGGTCTTGCTATATACCCTAAGGGCAAGTGCGTGCAAGGATCTTTTAATACACATTTCAGGTACGCTAGTGTTCTCGTGACTCGATATACCTCAATTTGATACTAGGCCAATGAGAGTGGTTCCAGGCGCTTTTCGCTAGTGTAGACCCGCAAGTCCACGGCTTAGTCACCATTCTAGTCCCGATGTTGATAGGGTAAATTCACACTCGCGATAATGCATGATGATAGTGGGTGCGTGCAAAATAACAATTATGGAGGTACGTTATGATAAGCGCTTTATGGTTTGTATAAGTACTTTGAATTTTTTATTTATGAAAAGATTTTCCTCAAACAATAATTACAAAAAAAAGGGAATCAGGGTATCCACTTAAATGGCATCTATGTTATCCTAGGATTAAGGCCGAAAAGAAAAATAGGCAAACAAAAACGATTATCCACGCATATTCTACTCTTGTTTAAATTCTAATCTTCTTAAAATATCCCTAGCAGAGTCGCCACTATGAGAACTTGAGCTCTCGGCACTTATGTCCTTGTGGGTGGCGATTCCTTACTGTTTTGAAAATCGAGTTTTGAAAAGAATAGGAGTCGCTAGTTTGTTTTACTAAACAAACAAAAAAGGTTTGCGTAAAAGAGACGTATTTATGGACTAAATATCCTCTTATACACAATTTATGCGAAACCAGTTGATTCAAAGGTTCGGGGATTAAGTTACGAATTGAGAAGGTGTTAAGCACCCAATTCGCCCTTTCGGTCTCTTAAGTTGGATGCGCGTGTGTTAAAATTCGGTCGTTATGTGCTATTGCTATTACTTTACGGCTTTCCGTGCTTGCTTTAGAAACTAAGATTTTGGGGATAGGATGAAAACAATGAAACAAGTGATTTTGTAAAGCTTCGGGCTTTTCGGAAACTGATTCGATGTGGAATCTCATAATTGATGTAATATGACGCGAGTTGACCGATCATGTACCATAGCCTATTGATTAAACCAGTATAGATGGCTTAGTGCTCTCATAATCAAGTATTTATCACATATACACTGCAAGCTATGAGTTAGATTGGATATATAGTGATTGTCGATTCCAACGTATAACAATACCACTAATCCGGGCTTTTTGGAAAAGTAAGAAAGTAATAATACTATTTTGGAATTAGATTAGGGTTTGTTATACGCCTTTGGTTTTGAAAAACAATTTGAAAGAGGGTTTTGAAAAGCTATCAAATGATAGTAATTACGCAGATAAGAATATGAATTATAAAATCGACGAATAAATAAAAGAAGAGAGAGAAAATTATACTTGAGCCCTCTCAGAGGGAGAGAATATGGGTTTCTTGGTGTGTACCATGAAATCCCCTTGATTGTTGATGAAAAATATGAATGGAGGGGGGGGGGGGTTATATATAGCTGTAAATTACTTGGAGAGCAAGAAAATAGATTGCAACCAGGACTCTATGGGCTTATCGTGAGGCCTTCCCATCGTTGGATCATGATGATTCACTGTTGGATATGTGTTGAAAATGGAAGTCTTCTTCATGTCAAAATTTGAGGTCGATCGGAGTTTGGGAAGGACTCCTTTTGCTCTGATTGGTACGAAGAGTTTGTTTCTGGTAGGAAAGGTACTTGTTGTAGAAAAGGTCACTTGTTGTACGACAGTTGAAGTTATAGCCGTTGGATTATGCTGATTTTTTGATATGTATTGGAAATAGAAGTCTTCTAGACCCTATCAAAATTTGAAACGAATCAGAGTTCAGGAAGGACTCGGTTTCCTCATATTGGTACAAAGAGTTTTTCCCGCATAGGAAACGTACTTGTGTACAACAACCTCACTTGTTGTACGACAAGTGAACTTATAGCTATTGTATTTTCCTAAATTTTGGATATGTTTTCCTTCCAAATGTTTTCTAGCTTGTATCCAAATTTGAGATCGATCGGAGTTCTGGAATGCCTCCATTTACTCTAATTGCTACGAAGGATATTTCAAGTAGAATTGCACGATAAACGAATTCATTCTTGATAATCCATTGTCCGATAAATATGAATTTTGGATATATTCTTTCCCACAACAAGATATATATATTGAATAAATTGGAACTTATTTTGACTTTGGTAAGGCCTCCATTTGATCACTTAAAATGAACTCTCGAATTTTCAAATTCCCGGAGATCCGATCGTCAGATCGAGATGATTTTTGTGTATGTTACTCCTTATGGGACTATCTAACGACTCTCAAAGTTTGAGGATGATCATAATTGTAGAAATATCGCTGTACAAGTTTTCACAAGATTGATGGGTTTCGGTTCCGACAACTTCCGGTAATTTTCGTAACTTCTCGTCCGGGTGTCTTTTCGGCTTCCTTATTTGACCTGTATCACATGTATATAGTATGTATGCATCAATAAATGCTTGTGCATGCATGCATGATCATTTTTCTAGAGATCGAAACTCTTGCGAGGGTCACAAAAAGAGGTGTTCACAACTTCACATGCATAGACTGTGTCAAAAATCTAATATAGCAACTAACCATTCACAAGACATGCTTGTGAAAGTCATATATATATATATATTAGTGGTTTAAAAGGCAGTGACATGCGCACATTAAGGTGCGCTAAAGCCAAAAACGCAGCAAAGCTTTAAGAGAACAACGGAATACACAGAAGGCGTGCACATTTTCAACGAGGCTTACGCATTTTAGGAAAAGCGTATGCCTTTTATACATTTTCGGCGAGGCTTAAACCTTTTGTACAGTTTCAATTGTCTAAGCCCTAACAACAAAACACACCTTGTCACTGTGACGCCCTGAATTCAGTAATGAGGTTTAGACCTCCGGAACTCGGTTAATCACGGTACCGTACGTGACGGCGGGTTTAAGGTACATGTTTTAAAACTTATATAATATAAAATATATATGTGAAGCCTTATTTTAAGAAATTTTTTGGCATGTGGAGTCTGTAAAGTTGATAAATCCAAACCTGTAAATAATAAAATAAAATTTAACTAGAATTCTAGCTCCACATCTTCAAATCATAATCATATAGATATCAAACATATATATATATATATATATAAATCAATCCCTCCAACGAGGTCCCAAAGTTAAATTAAAAGGCTTTACATCTTTTATGTAAAAGAATATACAAGTTAAGCATACAAATTATACAATTCTACTAAATACATGCATGCTAAGTCGTCTACAGGCAACTACAAGTAGTTTATGGCATAATAGAGGTTCTAGACTTTTTTTTTTTTTTAAAAAAAAAATTAAGGGAGGTCTAAGTCTCTCCCTTAATCCTACAAATAAAGAAAAACCCTCCCCTCCCACCCCATGAGTCGAACCCTTAACCTCAAGGTAAGGGTGGAGGTTGCCTACCACTGGGCCAACCCCTCTCCTCGAATAGAGGTTCTAGACTTCGCACACGCGTCATCCTATAGAAGTACCTACAAAACTGATTTGGAAAATGGGAGTGAGCCAAACACGGGCTCAGTGGGAACTATAAGGGTTTGCATAAGAAAGTATATTTTTGGAAAACACATGCGATGTGAGATAATGAAAGTAATTGGATATACGTTAAGCTTGTACGTAAGTTCCATTTTTATCACTCTTTATAAATATTAATTCAATGAAAAATATTTTATATATGATGCACTCCGAGTGCATCCGAACCCCGTGAAAATAGCAGGGTACATATCAATGAAATAAAAGTAAGTGATAGACAAAGTACGTATCACCAAGATATAAGTAAAATACCAATAAAATATCAACCATATATATAATAATGAAATAGTATCATCGATAAATAGAACAACAAAATGAGCGTAGGCACTAATCTTTTAATCACAATCTCATATCCGTCTATCTCGCATCTGTCTATCTTATATCCATTTATCTTATATCAAACATCCAGGATTTTTTCGACTGTGCACAGAGATCGCGATCTAAGCTCCCAAGGCTAGGGTATGTAGCCCCCAAGTTTGGGTCCCCCTATAGACCAACTAGATGTGCAGGGTATGGCGCCTCGCGCGGTCCCCCTAGTTGGACCATAGAGTATGCCGCTCCTAAAGCGGGATTCCTCTACACGGATCATAGAGTATACCGCTAATATAGCGGGGTCCCCCTACGCGGACCAGGGTATGTAGCTACCAAGGCTAAGTCAACCCTATAGACCATTAGTGCCTGTCCGAGCTCAAAATAACATAGTTTATGAACATTGTAATATTATGTAAATTATATGTATCAACGAAATACATACTCAACATATACATATATCGTGCATATATATATACACCTTAAATCATATAGTAGTATCATTGTTGTACTTAAGCCATGTTTACCATGTCCGTCAAGTAGTGTTTCAATTAATAGTTTCATGTACCAATTTCACCAATTTGGAGAATTTCACAAATACTTGTCAAATCGGAACCAAACCAGGTATAATCCATAATTCGTAACAATTGCTTTCAATATAAACTTTCATATATGGTCTCAATACATAAACCATTCAAAAGCACATTAGAAACCTACTCGATAAAAGTACAGACTAGTGGATTTCATATAAATCTCGCAATAGCTAGTCAATGGCTTAACCATAACAATAATATCACATACATGAGGTATAACAACCTAAAACATACTTTAAATTCCTCAATTATCAAAATATATATAAGTATCGCTATCATATATATATGGGTTTGCATCCATAATCATCAAACTTAACATATAATTGGGGTTTCATGTTTAATCACTAATCTAGAATGATAATAAATGCAAAACAACCAAACAATCAAAAGAGTTCAAACCTAAACCCCATGATAATGCATAATTCCAAACTTGATTTGAAATCCATCATGGAAGACATAATAATTTGAAAATAAGCTTGAGTTCTAGTGTTCCCACCTTAATTAAGCTAATTCTCTGAGCTTTGAGCAATGATTTGAGCCATGCTTTGAGAAATCGCAAAATCCCCAATTTTGAGCTTAAACCCTAACAATGGTGGAAGGTATGAATGGAGAAGAAGATGATGGAAAAGATGATGTAAGTGATGATGATTTTGTATCATGATGATGGGTGGTCCAAGCCTCTCAAAATCTCTCTAAAATGGAGCTCTCACTTCTCTCTAAGCCCTAAAATGGTGGGGGGTCGAATGGAGATGAAATGGGGAAGAAAGAGGCATAAATATCTAGTCCAAAACCTTAAAAAACTCGCTGCCTCCTCTTTGACCAATCAGAGCATCCATTACCTAAAACTCTGTTTGTAATTTGGTCATAACTTTTCCCTCGAAATTCCAATTGGGGTGATTTTTATATCAATGGAAAGGTAATTCAAAGATATACAACTTCACAATAGAAAGTGTCTCCAAATTATTCATGTATTAATTCCAAAAATGCATAAAAGACAGTATTCTGCAACAATGTTACCGATACGAAAATATTTCTCAACCAACTCACTTCGCACGCTGTTTTGACCAATGAGAAGCATGAATTGGCTTCCAGTCAAAACACGAAAGTTGTAGAATGGATTAATACTTAAAGATAAGCACAAACGGAGACTCATTTGGACTTCATATGAGGAAGTTATGGTCTCTCAAAGTTGGCCAAAGACTCATTTCGGCAAAAGTTCGATTTTTCACCATTCGACCCTAATTTAAACCGCGGCTTCCCGAAATGTGTTCTAACCATGCACGCATACTTAGTATCATTAAAATGACTTGTTGGAATTTTCAAATCAACCACCAAGGTTTCGAAGCAAAAATTTGACTCCTTAAACGGAGGTTTGGCCTTAAACGATCTTAAGAGGAGAATTGGCACAAAAACAAAGTATGAGATGTTACAGTCACACCCACAAAGAGAGAGATAAAGAGAAAAAGCGGAGTTGCAGAGGAATAAGTGAAGATCGAAACAGAGAGAGGGGCGGTACTCAGAACTTTGGATGGACATATAACAAAATAAACAGGTTAAAGATTAGACGGTGACAGATAACCTGGCAACGGGTCGTGTCTGTTCGGTTTTGCATCTGGTGATTTTGGGTTCGAGTGGCACACCACTAAAACCGAACACAATCCATTAGCTTATTAGGTGAAATTTTAAAACAAGAAAATGATTCATTAAATTCATGGGTCACCCGACACGACCCGGTTAAGCAATCGGGTGAATTCGGGTGACTCAAACCTGCTAACCCATTTCACTCGTTAAGAACCGTTTCATCCATTAAGACCCATTTCACCTGTTTTAGACATAAAACATAATTTAGATATTCAAAATGATCAATACAACAAAATAGATATTCAAAATGATCAATAAATCAAAATAGATAATAAGTCCCATGTTCTAAACAAAATAAAAAATAAGTCCCATGTTCCAAACAAACCCAAAACTCCAAAAGTACTTTAATAATAAACATAAAACATTAAAACAATACATAATAAAAGAATCAAAAGTAGTACTAATTCTTCCACCATCTTAGCATAGTTACACCACCATTTCAACCTTTTCTAATCATCAATAGCGAAAGTGTTGGAGCTTTGACCAGATTTAGATGAATCGTGATTTATCCGCAAATTGAATACATCCTCCGTAAGAACTTCCAAGTCATTTCCATCTTTATCATCAAGAATAATTGAGACAAAATTAATGCAAATACTAAGCATACAAATAAAATCATAAAAAATAAAAGAAAATAGTAGTTATAGACTTGTAGTCTTGTAGAAGATTATCAATTACCTGTTTTTCTAAAAATCCAATCTCGAGTACAAAGTAAAGCTTGATCCGTTTTGGGCAAAAAAGAAATACGGTATTGATCAACTACATTACCATCAATGCTAAACGCGGATTCAGAAGCAACAGTAGAAATAGGAATGGACAAGACATCACGAGCAAGACTAGAACTTATAGGATAACGAAATTGCTCTATTTTCCACCAAATAAGAATATCTAGATTGTGCTTCCTTCCAAGCTTCTCTTCATCAAAATACTTATCTAACTCACCCTTTTTTTTTATGGATGAAGAACCTTTTCAATATGAATTATCAAAATCATATACAAAGTTAAAGCATTTAAATAAAAATCATATTCACAAATTTAGATAACTTTACATATTTCTTTAACATATAAATAAAGTTGCGTACCTGAAAAATTGAATCATTTTGATCATTTGAAGCACGGATCTCATTTATTGAATTACTAGAAGCTTTAAGATGACACAAGTTTTGGGCATACAACTCAAAAAGAGAATAAATTGAGTCTTTCACACGCCTAAACTTGTACGAATCATTTCCATGCAACCTTGAGTAAGCCCACTCTACAAATTGAATTTTAAAGCGAGGGTCTAACATAACCGCAATTGTAAGAATAACACTACATTCCGACAAATACTTTTCAAACTTTGAATTCATTTAAACCTCCATCTTGTTCAAAAATACATCCCTACTATCCATTGCTTTTTTAAGCTATGTTGAATAATGAAAACATGTGGGAAAAACATATTAGAAGTAGGAAATTTTGTTCCGGAAAATAAACAAGTAATTTTGCAAAACAACCCCAAAAATTTAGTAATTTTCACCACTCTATCCCACTCATCATTAGTAAGACAATTTTTATAATTAGAATCACTCAATTGCAAATGGGCAGAAGCATGACGATTGTAAATGGCGCACTCAAGCATGGTATATATGGAGTTCCACCTTGTAGGGACATCTTGTCTCAACCCTGTCCTCTCCCTAAAGATACTTGTTGGGCACAATCATATAATTTATATTTCCTGCCGACGAACCCTTTATATATTTTATACTCTCATGAACCTTAACCACAGCCTCGTCAATTTCCTTTAAACCATCTTGGACAATTAAGTTTAGGACGTGAGCACAACAATGAACATGAAAAAAAATCACCATCCATCACAAGTGCATCTTTCAAATTAAGTCGACTTTTTAAAATCTCAATAAAGTAACCATAGTTTGAAGCATTATCCAAAGTCATAGAAAATAGTTTCTTCTCAATTCCTCACTCACTAAACAATGTGTGAATTTTCTCAGATAATGCTACTCCGGTGTGAGGAGGAGGCATAAGACAAAAGTTCATCATTTTTTTTATTCAACTTCCAATCATTGTCAGCAAAGTATGCCATGATTGTGGGGTACCCATTAGTAGCTACATATGTTCACAAATCATAAATTAAACAAATTCTTCCCGAGGTTGAGTTTAATAAAGCTTGAAGATTGGTACGCTCTTTCTTAAACAATTTCAAAACACAAGCCTGCACAGTATTCCTACAAGGAAGCTTAATCTCACCAGAGAGATATTTAAAGATCTTTCTAATTCCATCATATTCAACAAAACTAAATGGCAAATTATGTTTGATAATTGCCCTAACCAACAACTCTCGAAATATATTAGGGTCACACTTTAAGGATTTCATTATCACAGACCCACCAGATTGAGACAAATGTAATTGTGAAATATCTTTTGTAGTGTTTTTCACGCAACTTCTAACGTGATGCAGCATATTACCGGTTTCATAAGTACTTTCAGATATATAAATGACACCACACTTCATGCATTTAGCATGTTTTTTTATTAAAATTGCATAAAGGCAGTTCTTGAGAGTGTTCAAACAATAGACCTTTTTTTTTGTTTACATCATTTCTCCTTTGCATTTTCAGTTTGTTCTGCCCATTCAGTTTCATTTTCTCTGTCAAGACCAGTTGTGTATTCCTCCACAATATTCTCAGATTGGGCCATCTAATAAAATATACAAACATAAATAAAATATGATTAATATAGGCTTAAAAGTAAGCTAAATAAATACTGATTATAAACAAACTGATTACATATATATATATATATATATTAAGATAAATCAAACTAATGTTCCAAAACAAAAAAAAAATTGATTAATGAAATTTTCAATTTTGTCGTGTAAATTTATGCTAAACTATCATATCTGACTAACCATCCAGTTCAAACTTCAAAGGCCATAAAATAAAATATACAAAATAAAATAAAATATGATTACTATAGGCTTAAAAGTAAGCTAAATAAATACCGATTATAAACAAACTAATTATATATATACTATATATTAAGATAAATCAAACTAATGTTCCAAAAAAAAACTGATTAATGGATTTTTCAATTTTGTCGTTTAAATTTATGCTAAACTATCATATCTGACTAACCATCCAGTTCAACCTTTAAAGGCCATCTAATAAAATATAAAAACAAAAATAAAATATGATTAATATAGGCTTAAAAAGTTAAAAGGAAGCTACATAAATACTGGTTATAAACAAACTGATTTTATTTATATATATATATTAAGATAAATCAAACTAATGTTCCAAAAAAAAAAAACTGATTAATGGATTTTTCAATTTTGTCATGTAAATTTATGCTAAACTATCATATTTGACTAACCATCCAGTTCAAACTTCAAAGGCCATCTAATAAAATATACTAACAAAAATAAAATATGATTAATATAGGCTTAAAAAGTTAAAAGTAAGCTAAATAAATACTGATTATAAACAAATTGATTTATATATATATATATATATTAAGATAAATCAAACTAATGTTCCAAAAAAAACTAATTTTAATTTATAAAATTCATTACTCAAATCCTTTTTGTTGCAATAGTTTTGAACCAGATGGTGAGTCAGTAGAATGAAGTCGATTAATGGAATTTTCAGATTTTATCCAAAAAAAAATGGATGTTTCAAATGAGACAAACATATATAGTTCGAGAGCAAATCGAAGATCTTAGATCGAAGAACATATCGAAGAAACAACAACAATGGACCAACACATATATGTCAAGAGCAACAATGAAGATCTCAGATCTATTATTTGTATGTTGTAATTGGTAAAATGAAAAATTAACATTTAATAACACAAACCTGTATGGAAGAACCAAGGAAGAGTGGAATGCCAAGACGGAAGTATGAAGTCTGTGGAAAATTTCATATATGTATGTTGTAATTTTGAGAATGGACCAAGGAAGTGTGGAAGACGGAACTGCCGAAGACGGAAAGTGTGGAATGTGGAGTCTGTGAACTGTGGCTGCTAGGGCAAAAAATTAGTAATGGGGTATTTATATTTACTTATTAAATTGTTTACAACACCCTTCAACATTTAAGTTATTTACAATGTTAATATAATACTATTATACATATACTATTAATGGGTTATTGGGTTATCGAGTGGACCCGACAAGAAACGACCCGAAATATTAACGGGTGATTAACGGGCTAGTGCCAACCAAGGGCGTAGTTAGGAATTATAAATGACTCGGGCTAAGAATTAAACAATGACAATGTTAAAATATAACAAACCAAAATGCAAATATAATATATTCAAATACATACAAAAGATACCAACTTTTTATATACGTTGGAAGTGTAGATATGAAATATTCAAAAATATATAAAAAAATATAATAATTTCCCCTTATATCTAGCCATGTACACCATAAATACAAATAAAAAGACATAATAGCCTATCGTAATTGAACCCTGCGCTCCTTAAGTGAATCAAAATCATCTACTACCGAATCTAAATCGATATCTTTGGTAAGTTTTCATTAAATCTGGAGAATCATACAATCAGCAAGAAACTCATCATCCATTCTGTTTCGAAGTATTATTTTGACAAGGTTCATAGCCGATAATGCTCTCTCTGTTGTTGCCGTAGAAACAGGAAGAATCAATACAATACGGATCAATCTATCAATCAGATAATGAATCTCCTTCTTTCTTCTTTCAGCTAATCCTATGCATAATTCAGAAATTGTCGATATTTTTTTAAAACTCTGATGAGAAGGAACATCAATCTCATAATGTTGCAACTGGCTTCTCAAAGCCACTATATCATTCTTCATGAAATCCTCGAGATAAAACTTCTTTGCTAGTTTGCAAATTTCATCAATTTTAAATGATTTAATATTTGACATTTATTTTAGTTAATATTATTTAAGTGGAGAGTGGTAAATGAATGGATAAAATTTTATTAAGTGTAGAGTAATAATATTAAAAAAAATGAGGTGGGTTGTACACATATATATACATGTATATTTAAAAATAAAATTTAAGCCTATTACTAATTTTTTTTTTAAAATTAGACCCAGGCTACAGTCCGGGGTAGCCCGGCTGTAGTTACGTCCCCGGTGCCAACTCATTCGTTAATTTTTCGTGTCTTATCGGGTCAACCCGATAACGACCCGAACCCAATTAGGGTTTACCCATTAATTGATAATTTCGTGTCGGATCGCTTCGTGTTAACGTGTCGTGTCCATTTTTGCCAGGTTTAATGACAGAATAAAGACACGTTAAAGAAGTGGAAGATGGAGATGGAGAGATAAGGAAGAAGAAGATGATGATCGATGTCAGTTGTGTGTGGTGGTAATGTGGTATGATGAGAAATAGGGGTAAATAAGAGGTGCAACGTTTTAATTTCAAGTGGCGAATGACCTAATTAACCTTAGGTATATTGAAATTTACAAAATTACTAATAGGTCTACTAAATGGATGAGAAACTTCTTTAATGTTTACAACAAATCCCCTAAGTTATTTTTATTTAGCACTTTATTTCTTAAACTGAAAAATCCCATTACAAGATAACAAAAAAGAAACCTATTTTAATGTTTATAAACTTTATATTAATTTTTTTAATATAAAATGCTTTACACGAAAGGCATACGCCTTGCCGCATTGAGCCCAACTCCTCACGCCTTTGGACAAGCCAATGCATCGGCTTATGCCTTTGCCTTTTAAAACATTGACATATATTTATATATACCGTAAGAATTAATTATTTAATTCTTGTGTGGCTCACATAATTGGCTTATTTAATATTTGGGGATTTATTAAGGGCGGTGTTATTTACACCCCTTTTAGAATTTAACTAAAAATATATTTTAACATCCCCTTATTTATGACAAATACCCCCTTCCATTGTTTAATATTAGGTGATCGCTTAGCAACACATGCACTCTCCCCAATTTGAGCTGAGTTTATGCGAGTGTATTCACCTCTCGCTATCATTGTCAGATTTTTTTTACTTTAAAATTAAAAAACAACAGGTTGGAATCCTCAGTTCATCATAAATTCTTGGTTTAATATTTGCTTTTATAATTATCCTTATTCTTTGGTATTGCATGTTTTTTCTTCTACATGGTTTTTCAAGACACGAAAACTTAGATAAGTTTTTATTTATTTATTTTTACAATTTCAATTTTTGAGAATATGATTATTGTGTTCTATATTGTTTAATAAACCAAATAGAAATGTGGTTTGTCGTAGAACTGCCTTTTAAAATATATTTTTGATTTATGTATTTTTATTTTAAAGTTATTTAAATATAAGTTGTTAGTTTTGTCAACGTTTAACTTCTAAAATTTTTGTGAACGATTATCTTTTATGGTTATTATGTTTCGTTTTATATATGTGTAGTTTTTACAATTACCCATGTGTAGTTTCCTTATGATATTTAGTTTCCTTATTCTAATTGATTTCTCATTATGTACAACCCTATAAATAGGGCTTCTATTGTGTCATTATAATATGATCTAATTTATTAAAATTCCTTTCTTATACTCTAAAAATGGTATCAGAGGGATTTCGATCTTTTTTTCTGCCATTCCTATAAAATCTCCAACCAAATTTCATTTACAGACCTCGATTTTAGAGCAATAATCGTGCCTCGATTTTTGAAATATCTCAAAAACATACAAAAATCTTGATTTCATACACAAACATGGATCTCCACTCCATCCTTCGCTAAACCATAAAATAATTATACCATGTTCGTCGTTTGCCCAAGTTGATTGCAACGGCACAAAAATCGACACAAAAAAACACCTCACGCGCTCCCTAAAGAAACACCGTTCTGCCCGCCGTCGTTCACGCGCCGTCAGCTGCTCCGTTAGCGCCGTCATACCACCGTTATTCAACTCCGTTAGTCAGCGATTTACTTAAACCGGTTCAACATAAGGTTTTTTTACCGGTTCAACATCTTTTTGACCGGTTTTTTGGGAGACCAAATCGGTTCTTAACCTTTTTCAACGTTCTGAACACAAGGACGGCCTCAAAATTTGGCGATTCAATCTCTAAGTAATATAACTAGATCTAATGCACTATTTCCTACCCCGGTTCAGTTATTTTTTGACCGTTTCTTGATCAACTTGACTAGTTCCCTATTTTGTTGAGCATTCTACGCATGATTATGGCATTTATTTTTCCTAAATCAATCTCTATTTTACTTTTGCAACTACAAAGCCTCATAATGGCTTGCAACCACATCTTACAGAATCAATCTAATTCAACGTATCCACCATGTTCAATATGCGGACAAAGCGCCCATTCAAAGAAGCGGTGTTATGAAGTAATTGGTTATTTAGACTGGTGGGATCATTCTCGGAGTCATCGTTTCAATTGCAGTAATAATAACAAAGATTCGAGATTGCTTACAACCACTAGGATATCTGGTAAGGTGTTAAATTCTGCAATTATTTTGAATAATACATGGATAATTGATTTTAGTGCTACAAATCATATGACATTCGATTCTAAACAGGTCGTATCTTTTACCCCCTCATCAAAAAAGTTTATTTTCACAGCTAATGGTGATTTAGTCCCTGTTATTGGGGAAAGGTCGGTTCATTTATCAAATTCTCAAAATTTAAATTCTGCATTCGATGTCCCCTCACTAAAAAATAACTTATTGTCTGTCGCTCAAATTACTAATGGTTTAAATTGTATCGTTGTTTTTTGGCCCTCTCATTGTGTCTTTAAGGATATTCAGACGAGGAAGAGAATTGGTTATGGTATGAGGCGAGAAAATTTGTACTATTTGAATTTGGCATCGACGAGTACGAATCATTTACATCAGGTCCTGCAAACTGATGTGACGATAGGGAAAAAGGCTGAAGATAAGATTTGACTGTGGTATTGCCGATTAAGTCATGCATCCTTTAGCTATTTAAAAGGTTATTTCCTAAAACTTTTAAGAACGTTGAGCTATCTGCTTTTTGCTGCGAAACTTGTGAACTTGCAAAGAGCCGTCGTTCGTCTTTCCCACCAGCACTTAATAAATGTTCAGTTCCGTTCATGATAATCCACTCTGATGTATGGGGGCCTTCTTATACTCCTTCTTTAAGTGGTGCTCGCTGTTTTGTCACTTTTATTGATGATTGCACAAGAATAACATGGGTATGTCCTATGAAATCTAAAAGCGAAGTAAGTTCTTTATTTTAGAGATTCCATAAACAGGTCAATACATAGTACACCGTCACTATTCAGGCGTGCTTCGAAGCGATAATGGAGGTGAATACATGAGTATATATTTGCAAGAGTATTTCAAGTATCATGGGATTGTTCATCAAACAACATGCCTGTATACACCTCATCAAAATGGTGTTGCAGAAAGGAAGAACAAGCATTTACTAGAAGTAGTATGTCTGTTACTAATTGGGGCCAATGCTCCAACATCTTATTGGAGCGAAGCACTTGCCTCTGCCGTTTATCTGATTACCCGTGTTCCATCTGTAGTCCTTGATTTTCAAACGCCATTTAACGTCTTTCACAAAGCTGTGTTGGCTCATCCAGTATCGAATTTGCCTCCTTGTGTATTTGGATGAGTTGCATTTGTTCATTTATAGAAAAAACAACGAAATAAGTTATAGTCTTGAGCTCTCAAATGAATTTTTATGGGTTATTCATCATCTCAGAAAGGTTATAGGTGTTATCATCCTCACACTCGAAAATTATACGTGACAATGGATGTCGTCTTTCATGAAGAAGATATGTATTTTTGTCAGGCTGAACTTCAGGGGGAGAATCATAAAGAAGTTCAAGCTTTTGATTTTGTTGATGGGGACGAGGATAAGATAATTCAACTCGAGGTAACCCTACAGTCAATGTCAAAACCACCGAATCCACCAAGTTCACCTCCGAATTTGCCATAGAATCTACCAAGTTCACTATTGAATTCACTATAGTCTTTAAGTTTTCCATCGCCTGATACAAATAACCAATTGTCTCCCTCAGACACATCTGAATCTGAATATCAAGTTTCTTATCCTGATCCTCAAGTATCTTCTCCTGAACCTCTTAAAAAGCAACTCCCTAATCGAATCAATAGAGGCATGCCTAAAACAACATATGAATATGCTCTTGCTAGTAAGGCAAAATATCCCATGAGCAACTACGTGTCTTATGATAGGTTGTCTGAATTGAATAAGTCATTTGTAAATCAATTATCCTCTGTATCTATTCTTAACAATGTGCAGGAAGCCTTAGGTGATCCAAAATGGAAAGCAGCAATGGACGAGAAAATGAAATCCCTAAAGAAGAATGCTACATGGGACATAATTGAATTGCCAGTAGGAAAAAAACATGTTGGTTGCAAATGAGCGTACACAGGAAAATATAAGGCAGACGGAACCATTGAAAGATTGAATCAAGACTTGTAGAGAAAGGTTACACCCAAACACATGGGATCGATTCTTTAGAAACATTTGCACCGGAGGCAAAAATTAACACTATTCGTGTCTTGCTTTCTTTAGTGGCAAATTTAGATTGGCCATTGCAACAATTCGATATGAAGAATGCATTCCTGCACGGGGATTTAAAAGAGGAGGCATACATAGAGTTCTCACCAGGATACAATGTTCTTGCAGAGCACATAAACAAGGTATACAAATTGAGAAAGTCTTTGTATGGTTTAAAACAGTCTCCGAGAGCTTGGTTAAGGAGTTTGCCAAATCAATGCGGAAGTTCGATTACAAATAGAGCAATTCTAATCATACATTATTCTTAAAGAGGTGCCATGGGAAAATCACAGCACTAATTGTTTATGTTGATGATATGGATATCACCGGGGATGACCCACATGAACAAGAAGTACTGAAGAAATATCTATCCCGAAAGTTCGAGATGAAAGATCTTGGCGAGCGAAAGTATTTTTTAGGGATTGAAGTGTTTAGGTCTTCAAAGGACATATTTCTCTCCCAGAGAAAGTATGCATTGGATATACTAATTGAAACTGGAATGTCTGCTTGCCAGCCATAAAAAATGCCCATGGAAAAAGGTTTGAAGTTAGAAATTGAAGTTGATCAAGTACCGGTTGATAAAGGGTGTTATCAAAGATTAGTGGGAAGACTGAGTACTTAGCGCATACCAAGCTTAACATTTCTTATGCATTGAGTTTAGTGAGTCAGTTCATGCATAATCTTGGAGAAAAGCATATGAAAGATGGTATGAAGATCATCAGTTATCTGAAGGCAGCTCCAGGAAAAGCAATTTTGCTTACAAAGAACAGGGATTTTTTTGAAAGTTTAAGGATACTGATGCTGATTGAGCTGGAAATGTAAGTGACAGAAAGTTTACATCAGGATATTTTACGTTTGTTGGTGGGAATTTCGTTACTTGGATAAGCAAGAAACAAAATGTTGTGTCTCGTTGGAGCGTCGAAGCTGAATATCGAGGAATGGCAATGGGAGTCCAAGAGTTGTTATGGATGAAGTTGCTATTACTGACTTAGGTTACCCACCGAGAGAACCTATGATGTTATATTGTGATAACAATGTAGCATGTGATATCGCTTAAAATCCAGTTCAACATGACAGAACAAAGCATGTGGAAGTAGATAGATTTTTTATCAAAGAGAAATTGGAAAAAAACATAGTTGTTGTGCCTCATATACGATTAGAAGATCAGCTGGCTGATGTACTTACTAAGGCTGTTTTCAACAGAATATTCTCCAGATTGATCAGCAAGTTGGGCATGTTCGATATCTACGCACCAACTTAAGGGGGAGTGTTAGAATATTCCTTATTAGTTTGTTTCTTTATGATATTTAGTTTCCTTATTCTAGTTGGCTTCTCATTATGTATGACCCCATAAATAAGGCTTCTATTGGGTCATTATAATATGATCTAATTTATTAAAATTCCTTTTTTCTACTCTAAAGAATTTCTACCATGTATGTGCATATATTCAATTCGAAGATGGGTGTAGTTATTATGTATAGATACATACATGTCTGCTGCATGTATTCTTTTGATTTTTGTCATTTATGTGCTCAATTTCGTTCTTGGGTTTAGTTGTTTATTAGAATAGAACATGTTAAATTTAATTATTTGAATTTATGATAATATATCATTTAAACAAGATCAAATTTGTGGATAATTTAGTTCTTAGTTGCAATTGTTTTTAAATTAATACAAACTTCATTTCATCATTTTTGATTAATGAGATGGTACTTCTCTTTTAATACTACAATAACGAAACTAACAAAAAAGATTAATTGAGGTTTTATGAAATAAATGTATCGATGTGAATTATATACTTTGTAAATTAAAATTATTCTCTTTCAGTAAAAAGTGATATCTAGCTATCTCAAGAATAGCATGATATTTCTGGCATGTGCAATTTTGTTGTAAAATTATACTCTTTCAGCAAAATTGATATTTGTCTCGAGAATAGTATTAAAGTTTATGGAATCCAATTTTGCCACGAGATAATTACTAAGAGGATAATTGCATTTGTCCTAATTTGCGTGACATAATTGTACTTACATAATTAAGATGAAAATTGTTGTATTTTATGACTTGTAGCGACACTTCTCTTTGTCGTTGTAGATTAGCTACTATGATTTTGTAGGCATACTTATACTAAGGTGCACTAATAAAATCAAACTATGCGTGGGTGCCTAAAATAAGGGTGATAATTAAAATTGATCAACATGCCCTATTAGCTTGATGAAAGGGATGGCAGAGATGAGAGAAAGAGAATGTTATATTTGATGAATATAAGATAATACAGAGAAACCCTTTATATAGGGTTGGAGTGGAATATATACAAGAAAGGAAATAAATAAACCTTAATCTCTATAAAATATGTGAAAGTTAGCTATACAATATTGTGAACAAAATTCTCTAACAGGCCCAATGCTCATGATCTCCGAGTGTCCCACTTACTTCCTTAACTACTTTGCCAAATTGACCATGTCGATCTCTCCGATTACTAGCATCTGATCTTTCTTCGGCCATTGTAGTGCCACCACCCCTGAAAATTTAAATTAAATTATATAGTATCACCACAGTCCGTCGTAATCTATGTTAATTTATTTTTAAGAACAACGGGGGCAAGATTCCGCATTACTGACAAAATTAAATTAAATAAGAGGACGTTCCCATATGAAAACAATCATGGAGGATGTCTTACTCAAATCAATTCCATTTAATAAGCATTCTTCATTCATATTGCATCACCACATGAAATCTATATATCCATCTAAAAATAAAACTAAATAAAAACCACTCCATTAATAAAAAAAGAAGCACTTCCTTCTAAAGAAAAGATATAGGGTGTTCTCTATGGAGCCTATCACAAAGCTTCAACTTTTTGCATGAATGTTCTACTAGCTCCTTGATTTAAAGGGAAATGTTTTAATAGATTCACCTGCCTATAAATGGTACACAATTTTGAAGTAAAATAAGGTGAACATCACATTCGAATGATATAGTTTTCCAAGTTCCTCACAAAAAAAGAGTGTATGAACTAAAATAAAAACATCAAATGAAATTTGAAATAATTGTTAAGTAGAAAGAAATATTCTTATCAAGAGAATATTCATTAAACATACTCAAATTTTAATTTTCTCTTAAATGAAAGAAATTTAATACACTACATTGGCTGAGACCAAACACTAATGTAATAATGATTTTTGGAGTAACAAAAGAATCCCAACTTGAATCTAAAAAACTGGAAGTTAACAATAGTCAGAAAGAATAGAGTCAATTAAATGGATCCAACAAAGTTTTGAGCTATTAGATTTATACAAACAAAACCTCATTATTCAAAATTACTAAACTACTTACCAGGTGTGAAGTTGGTGCTTTTATGCAGTTTAAAAAAATTAACCAAAGGGATGATTTGATGTTACTAAGAATCATTAGCAAAAGTTGAATAAAAAGAGCAACAATCTCAACACTACACCTCTATTAAAATAAGCAATAGTATTATCAAACTAACAACTCAGGCAACCTAACTTTTTTCTCAAGTAAATTGCAGGATGAATCCATAGAAATAGTGAATATGAGCTCTTGAGAAATGAAGAGTACTCAAGTATCTTAATAATATTCCGCCCAAAACCTAATTTAACAAATGAATGGAGAAAGGGTAAAAAATAAAAGAAAAAGAAGACAACTCCTATGAACTATTGATAGGTATGTCTCTAATTAGCTTCAAAATGCTTGGTAAAACTTGTCAGATTTAGGAATTCATTGTGAAATGTAACCTACTGTGTAATAATTGATAATATGGATACAAATCATTGCAATACAGTGCAAAAAAAAAACATGTATACATATATCTTAAATCAATAAGAGGGTGAGTATATGACCTGAAGACATTTCTTTTCACCAACCTCAACATTATTCTTCTCTATGCTAAATGTCAGCAAGTAATGTCATCACCCAGAGGAGCCTTGACAAACACAACGAATAGTCATTTAGTGATTGATATGTAGATTGCTTATTATGCACAATGAAATACAAAATCTCTACCCGCTCACATAACAAAAGTCTGTCTTTTTATTTTTCTGGCTTGGATTGCAATTATTGAGTTATTAATGAATTTATAGTATTTTTGAAATTCACCTCCTGCAACCTAAACATAAAGGAAAATTTGAGATACATGTGTACACGAATAAACTCAGTATACAACATTATGGCAGGAAATATAAGAAAAGTTGGTGCTCCCAAGCAAGAAAACATAGTGCACCCCAAATATCGATATACCCTTATTTTTATATAGAAAGAAAAGCTCCAGAAAAAGATTAAAAGGTAGCATATGGTTATAATTATAAAAAAAAATACTGCAATTTTTGTCCTGTTTCCTCATAAACATTTTTTATTGTAGCCGGAAGATCATATGCCTCTAATTCATCCCAAGACCAATCCCAGTAAGCCTACCAACAATGCAACCAGGAAAACAATAAAAAAATTCAAGAAAGTTTCATGAATCAAAGCTATAGGTTTGCGTAAAAACCTAAAAAAATGTTGATTTTTTATCAACAAAAAAGGGGAAGAGTATAAAAAGAGAACCGGATCGCTAGGACTAAGTGATGGGTATCAGCTGCTATAATAGGTTCCTGGAGTCTTGGTTAGCAAAACATTGACCCTTTGTAACCATACTATCAAACTTTTAAGCATTAATCCATCAACGCAAGAGTAATTCTACACTTAACCCGCCAATTCATGTGTCACCACTCGGTCAGTGTCTCAATGAATCCCGTAAAGCTGACATACTAATCAATAACTACTGACACTTCACCAACGTTGGTATAGAATTACTCGTCCATTCAAACTATTAAATTCAAACAAATAAGTTTGGAATTATTTCAATAACATTCATATAAAACCTCCCTAGAGCGCAACCTACTTATACAAATCAAGTGCTGGGAATAAAAGCTCAGTCGATAAGTGATACTCCTAGTTTACACCATACTTTGTGCCTTTTAAATTAAGAAGTTATATTTTTTAAACAAAGTATCAAAGATTTAGGATGAAAGCGAAATGTACCCTTCATCAGTTACATACCTCACATACTCCATGTCTAGGTGCACTGGAATCCTCATGCAGAGAATATAGCCATCATTGGTTGTTACCTAAAAAAACATTAACTTCACAAAATCAATCATTCAAATAGTCAACCAATACTTACCTCGCGCTATTGACAAACACAGACTTGTCTCACCTGCAACCACCATTGATTTGCAAATGCCACTATCTTGACCACATGTTGAAGGAATGATATTACAACGAAATTAAACAGTGATCAAGTAATTAAGATGAAGTTATAATTGGAACCAAAAACCAAGTTTGAAGTTCATAATTGTGAAGCCTTAAATTTTGAAAACATATTGAATTGAGAGGCACCAAACAATAGGAAATGGAGCAATGGTCTAGATCAATCTTAGAAGAGTATGTAGATGGGGGAGAATGAACAGAGATAGCTTAAGATCTAAATACCTCTAGTTTAGAAAGCCCTAAATCAGAAGGGAGAGTAGATGGGGGAGAATGCAGAGAGAAGACTACGTACCTATGAAGCATGGATGCGGGTGCGGGATTCGAGTGCGACACAATTCGGGTGCGGCGATTCGAGAATTTTCAAAAAAACATTGTGTGGGTTTGGCGGGTATTAAAATAATAATATAAATTTAAATTAGTTGATTAGATTGCATGTTTAAGAATTACCTATAATCAACAATAAAATAGGATATTTTTGGATATTTCGTGGGGTAATGTGAGAAGAGTAGAAGAGTGAGAAAGTAACATGATCTTTTTGGATATTTTGTGGGGTAATGTTATATATATATATATATATGTATAATGTTAAAAGTTAAAAGGATAAAACTTAAAAGTTAAAAATATTTTTTTTTTCTTTTTTTAAAGAAGTCGATTAAAATATCTTTATTTTTTAAAAAAATCAATTTTAATTAATAAAAAAAGAGAAAAAGGATTCTTCCCGAATCCTAAGGATTTTTCAATGAATCCTAAATGAATCGGAAATTAAAATTAATCAGTTAATTCCGATTCTCCTCGGGTGCGAATCGGTGCCGAATTGGGGCCGCATCCGATTCGCACACAGCTGAATTCGCTGACCCTTTAGAAGAATATGTGCTTCATAGCTACATACTAGAGAGAAGCTAAATGTAATTGTTGTGCTATGGTGGCGTCGGTCGGTGAGTGTGGGAGCACGATATTGTTGGTGAAAGCAAAAGAGCAGCATGAAGGAAGAGATGTAAAGAGAATGAGACTTGTGTTATTGATAGTGTGTATGTGTAAGTGTATTAAGAAACAAACGGCTACTGATATCCCAAAATTCGGATAGCCCAGATTGCGTCCACCATTGCGTGGGATTTTTTGTGGTTTTAAAAACCACTCTCTTTTATTATTATAGAATTATAGACAAATATTATATATCCATCAAAGTTGTACTTGAAGGTTAACAAGTGTTCATTCATTATTCAAGGTTGAAGACCTCAGTATATTAGTGGATAGTGTTGCGAATACAACTTATGAAAGGAGATGCATCATGCATGTACCTCATTAGTATAGCGAGGTAAATGCAGTCCTAAAAACTTAAAGGTGATTTAAACTTAGGTGGTCGAATTTAGATTACTAAGGTATATTCAGTTATTTTTTGGTCTTTAATTTTAATATTTTTTTTCTCAAATTTGGTTAAAGTTTTTCATATCTTTTAATAGAATTCAATGGATGAGATACCTAAATCTAATATCTTCAAGTACCTTAGTCTAAATTTATCCATTAGTAGCGTACCTAGGTCTAAATCACCCAAATTTAAATGGGTCTATTACTGCCCTGCCTAAAAACTTAATTTGTCCATTACCACGTTATCATGATAGTTAAATTATGTGTTGAGTGGTTAGAAGGATCTTTTAGCATAATAGAATATGAGCAGAAGAAAATTTTATTAGTTTTATTATGGTTGCGCTAGCGCTTCTTGGTGGCATCCATGTTTAAGTATGTGATTGACCTATTCTAACAAACTAGCATCTACCAACTTTCCATACCAACTTTCCATCTTTTCACTTGTTTTGTCATTCTTTTGCTTGTTTTTGAAACGTAGCAAATACAAAACTAGCAAAGGCCCTATGGGCTTAAGACTTCAAGGTAAAACATTTATAGATTTTACATAGTTTTATTATAAGATGGTGAAATATTCTTTCTGCTGTCTTGGAAAATTTTGGATCCTTTAAGTTGTAAATAGATGCAAAAAGTTTAGTTATTGTGAAAATGCTTTTCAACTTTTTCCCTTTTAAGTTCAAGTGAAAACTATTTCACCTGGAATCATATAGGCTCCTAAGGGGGTCATTTTGTTGAGATGAAAATGCAATTTTTGAGGAGTGGCAGGTTAATGTGGATTTGCACTTCTTGAATGGCTAATGAGAAGGTGGCATAGTGAGCAATTCCAGGCATAATCTTGGATAAAGGCTTGTAAGAAACTGCTTTAACACATTAGCCTCACTCACGTATGTAAAATAAGATACACGTAAAATAAAACAAGAACTACTGCTCTTAGATTTTTCCCCATGTGGGGACTTTTTTTT
Source organism: Lonicera japonica (assembly GCA_021464415.1). Lineage (NCBI taxonomy): Eukaryota > Viridiplantae > Streptophyta > Magnoliopsida > Dipsacales > Caprifoliaceae > Lonicera > Lonicera japonica. The sequence continues at coordinate 56,704 of JAKCWG010000097.1, forward strand.
TTGGTTCTTTTCTTCATGATTGATCTGGTGGTTTCCTTTTTCTCCTTTCTTCTGTATTTGGGCTTTGTCAGCTAAAAAGAAAGATAGAAACAAGAGGCTAGAATTAGAGCAAGACCCACTCGTCATTCAATTTATATTGTTTGCTTTTGAGTTGAAGAGGTGTTTGATTACTTGCCTACAAGAATATTTTTGTTATGATATTGGTAGTAATTGAGCAAGATCCACTTGTGCTTTAGTTTATATGTTTGCTTTTCGGTTAAAATTGGTCTAAAATCTGTGATTATGGATTTGTTGAGCAAGACCCATATGATAGTACTGTATTTATAATAATCACTAGAGATGAATGAATTTTAAGTTCACAATTGTGAACTTTTGCGCAGAACCCACTTAGATCAGTATTTGGCTTGAATTACTGGTGTTTAAGTGAAGCTCTGTTGGTTATTCGTTGCCAGTTTGGGACCATTTGGTAGACTTTTTTTGAGCTTTTGTTCACTGCTATTCAGATTACTCTTTGAAGTGATTGTGTTGCTGTTTTGAGGCCTCTTGAGTGATGCTAGCTAGTTGCACTTTTGTTGAGTGAGTGGGTTTGATTTAGTTTTGGTTAGCTCGATCTATTAGTTAATTATACGTTTATTTTTTGATCTCGGGTAAGATTAAAATCTAGAGAAGTGCTTGTAAGATGTTATTAATCATGTCAACAATTAGAACTTTATATGCAAAATTACAAGCAAAACTACAAATATCTTACTCATGGAAAAAACTTAAAATAGACGAGTACTAGATGACTTTGTTGCATTTTTTTTTTTTTTGGTTTTTGGCTAGAATTAGTTCTTATTTGCTTTTCTTTGGTAACTGCTTTGGGGATTTTTATTTGCCACTGTTTGGGGCTGCTTTAAAGGTATTTGTCTAGTTGTTTACTGCTATTGTTTTTTGGGCAAATTTGTCGCGGTTAGAAGGCAGAGTTTTGGGGACTGATTTTGGTGCTTGAATGGAGGTTGTCTTCATTGAGTTTCCTGCACTATTTGGGATAAATTGATGATTTGTTTATTGGACTATTTTTGTGCATTAGGTACTTTCTTTAGTGCTGATTTTTGGATGCTTCTTTTCGACAGTTTGAGGAGTAGCTGGCAACAAAGAAAGCATTGCAGTAGGCAGCAAATATAGATGTGAATGCAGCTGATGGAGCTCATGTGGAAGCCTAGGAAAGTTCTGCACTTTTCATGGAGTTGTGGGAGCAAACTAGGCAGCAGCTAGAACTCTTTGGGTTTGTACCTCCCCCAATGGTTATTGTACTATCACACAAATTCTGATCAGCTTGCGAGTGAAGACGATGCATAAATGCTAACCAGATTCCTTTTTCATTTGAACTTTATTAGTTATCTAGGAATGGTTTAAATGCTAGATGACTAATCATTTTCCAATATGCGTAGTATACTATTTGGAGACGCATTATACAAGACTCGATATGTATTTTGATGAGTTTAATATATTCGACTTTCTTATTAATTCATAATTTTGTTTTGTGTCTAGCATAATTTATACCAAAAACTTCTGGTTAAAAAATTGAATACCAAAAAAGTAACATCAATTTATATCAACAAAGACTAAACAAAGGATTTGTGGGCAAGAGAAATCTCTCCCAACAAAATGCTTCATTGAAAGTGGCATTAGACTCTAAGGCTCCGTTTGATTGCAATATGGAAAAGAAAAATAAATTGAGTTAGTTTTTGTGAAAAGATGGAAAATAAGTTAAGTGATATCCTCTTGATTTTTAAGTTTTTCTATGAAAAAATTTTCTTTGCTTGGTGGTGAGGAAAAATTTTTCACCAAAAATATTGAAGGATGGAAGATATGTACTCATAACATCAGTAACATCTCTCACTTTATTTTCTATCTTTTTACACAAACTAACTATAAGGTTCCGTTTGATTGCAATGTGGAAAAGTAAAATAAATTGAGTTAGTTTTGATGAAAAGATGGAAAATAAGTTGAGTGACAGATGTAACATCCTCTTGATTTTTAAGTTTTTCGATGAAAAGATTTTCTTTGCTTGGTGGTAAGTAAAAATTTTTCACCAAAAGTATTGAAGGATAGAGGATATATACTCATAAAATAAGTAACATCTCTCACCTTATTTTCTATCTTTTTACACAAACTAACTAAATTTATTTTCCTTTTCCATCTTTCCAAACGGAGCCTATGTAGACAATTATTTTTTTGTCGGCGTTGGAATACTAAGCCGATGAAAAAATTGTCGGAAAAGGTTTTACCTATGTAGACAAAATATTTTGTCGGTGGAGAATATTATTAGACGACAAAATTTTTTATCGGGACAAATTAAATCAAGTCGATAAAAACTTTGTCGGCTATTACATTTTCATGTCGAAATTATTTGTAGGTACATTTTTGTCGGCAAAATAATTAGCCGACGAAATATAAATTTTCTTCACCTCTGATCTTGCGAGACATGCTTTGTGAGACAAAGTGCCCGACAAACTTGTTTTGTCAGCAAAGCGATTTTACCGATGAAATATGGTTTTAGCATCTTTCTTTTCCTTTCTTTTGATCAACAGGCCTTGTTAGCTTGTTGAAAGGGATGGGATAGATGAGAGAAAGAGAATATTATAGTTGATGATTATAAAATAATACAAAGAAATCTTTTATATAGGGTTGGAATGAAATACAAAAAAGGAAACAAATAAACCCTAATTTTTGTAAAATACGTGGAAATTAGTTATACAATATTGTGAGCAATTTTCTCTAACAGGCCCAATGTTTTTTTCTTTTTTTAAAATTAAAAGAGGTCCAAGTCTCTCCATTAACTCTACAAATAAAGAAAAACATCCTCTTCCACAACCATAAGTGGAACCCCGAACCTTATAGTAAGGGTAGTGGTCGCTTACCACTTGACCAACCTCTCTCCTCACAGGCCCAACACTCAAGATCTCTGAGTGTCCCACGTTCTTCCTTAACAACGTTGCCAAGTAGACCACATCGATCTCTCCGATCACCAGTATCTGATCCTTCTCCGGCCCTTGTAATGCCAACGATTCAACCCCTGCATAATAATAAAATTTAATTAGTATCACCACAGTATGCCGTAATCTATGTTAAATGTACTGTCAACCCACCATAGATAAATATTAATCCAAAATTTAAGTATTCTAATCAAAAATTTATTAACACAAAGAGGTCGATCTCTAGTGTTAGTTATGAACACAAAGAGTATGCACCGAACACAAAGAGTATGAACACAAAGAGATCCAGAACTAGCCAAAAGGCAAGAAAGTGGTATCTTCCTGCGAGATTAACAGTGAGAATGCCGTTGATTGAATCACTTACTTAAAAAACTTAGTTACTGTTATTAATTTATACTTTTTGCAGAAGGATCATCTGCCACATCGTGATCTACCACTACACAAAGTGTGGGGAACAATGAATTACTATAAGATGTTTATGGGATGCATGGACAAGTGCGAGGAGGCAAGTATATATTATCTCTTTTGTAATTCGTTTTACGTTCTATATCTAACTAATTGGTAATGTGTTTTACATTAGGTATTCATTCAAATTTTAATTTCAAGACACTACATTCTTGCACGAGTGTTGTTGAAGACAAAAGTTGTTAAAGTTTGAGACTCTCTATCGGATGCGACACAACCTATTCTTTATTCTGCAAGAATTAAGGATATTGTAAGTTTAAAATTATGGGATTTTTATTCCACATTGATTGTTTTTCAAAGGTTCATAAAATGTCATTTTTTTTCCTGTAATGTTCCTAATATATTCCAGCTACGTAATTTGGACTTGGGACTTGAGAGAGAGATTAGAAAGAAGCCTGAAAATTTCAGTTTTTCTAGTTTTCGCATTGTTCGTGTATCATTCGTTCCGAGGCAACCTAACGGGTTTGATTGCGGCATGTTTGTTATTTTGTTTATGCAATCTGGATGTAAAGTCGATTCACGATCCTTTGTGGTAAGATATTTCTATTTGTTTAGCGTTACTAATTAATTCAATTTTTGTTTCCTTTATTTAATTGTTTTGTAATTATTTTGTAATTCGACTCAAATGAAGAGCGGTGTAGATTAGCATGTTGGTTGGCGAATTTTAACTACAACAAGCACAGAGATATATTGATGAACGATGTTCGAGAATTTTATTTGAAAATGAATATGTAAACTGTTTTGAATTTTTTTGTAAGAAAAAATGAAAAGTTATTATTATGATGCACGGTGCTCAATTTGCTTGCCAATAGATTTGATTAATGAAGAGTTATTATTATTTTTTACAATGATGATGCACGGTAATCAATATGCATGCCAATAGTTATGATTAAATATTTGTATTCCCCCTCTCTCTAAACACGGTTGGAGAGTAAATTTGGTGTGTATGCTTCAAGTTCTTTAATTAAGTTTCTCTGTCCATACAATCTCAGTTGGAAGTCCAAACGTTAACATGTATTGGAAAAAAAGGAAAAAATATAATATGTTTAATTTGTCATTCAACTCGGGGAGACATATTAAAATATTAATTAGTAGTAATATTCATTACAAAGCAAAAACAAAAGTACTACGATAACATTAGAAAGCAAAAAGAAAACTATTACGTTAACATCAGAAAGCAAAAACAACACTACTACGTTAACATTAAGGAAACCAACCCAATTCGTAAAAAAAAAGTTCAAATTCTCCTCATCTTCTCATTATTCTCTCTCTCCACCGCTTCTTCCATCTCGAGGTTTGCCTTCCTCAATTCCTCCAGTATCTCTTTCATCCTCCTATAGGCCTCTTCAAATTTTTTTGATTCAGCCTCCCACTCTTTTGTCAATCGTTCAGCATAAATCAAATTGTCGATGCACATCTTAGTGAAGTTTAACGATGATATTGGAGGGCTCGACGTCGATGGAGATTTTGGTGGGCTCGACGTCGATCGAGATTTTGGAGGAGTTGACATGTTGAAACAGGAAATTGAAAGTTGATAAGATATTTGATGGTTGGTTTGGTTTGATTTGATTTGATTTGATTTGTGAATGGCAGTCATGTTTATATACTAATCTCTTGGAATACGAAGGGTTGTCAGTTTGGAAACCCCAACAAGTGCGTGCATTCCAACAGTTATTATTACGTGTGCACCTACAATAAAATAGATGGACGGTTCAATAATTAATAGTTATCTCACCGAATGATGCGTGATCCTTCGGCACAATATTGCTTTAATATTTACATTTGCAAAAACAACAGTAATAGTTCAGAAATACATTGAACTTAATGGAGCATTCGAACTGACATTAAACATTGGAACTTATGATTACACTTTGGGTTTAATGGACTTTTTAACTAATGTAGTTTTTTTATAAAATGTTTGCGGTTCCTGCTCGTGGCTCCTTCGACAAACCCATATATATCTCACCGAATAATGCGTGTTCCTTCGGCACAATATTGATTGCATATTTACATTTGCAAAAACAACGGTAACCCTAATACGATTAACTTAATGAAGAATTTGAACTGGCATTGAATATTAATATGAATTTGAGATTTTACAATATATCTAAAAATAATGCTTAGTCAAAACAAGCTTAGAACTACCATAGGATTGAGGTAATAATCAGACATCTTCCGAAGGCTTCAATAACTCTCTGAGCTTTTTCTCCAGGCTTTTGGTTGCAACGTTGATAATCATAATGTTGGACACACTAGCATTGAGAAGGGCTTTCCTTTTGGCATATCTCTCCAAATTTTGTAGCAGCTTGTGCAGCAGTTTGGTCAACTCCGCATTCTGGTAATCCGTCAGTACTTGTCCATCTTGGTTATGATTTAACTCTTTAGGACAAGATACATCAGGCTTCATCTTTTTCGTGTGGGATTGAACCTCATCCTCTTGGCGAGTGTTGACCTTCGTCAGGGTAGATTGTACCTCATCTTGATGGAGATTCTTGATCTTTTTCAGGGGGGGATTGAACCTGTTCCTCCTATTCGTACTGAATATACCATTCTTCTACCTCGTTAAAATTATTTGTGATCTTTGGTAGCTCTTCAGAATCAGACAGTATAATCAAGGACATGTTGAGTATTAAGAGAAGTATTACTGAAAATGAAGTGATGCTTTGGTTACGTTGTACGCGTGCATATATTTATTTATTTATATTAAAACGTGCACAATACTAATAGCAAAAAAAATTGTCATTTACTGCGCATGCATTCTAAAAATCATGAAACTTGGCTACGCACAATTGGTTATTTATTTTTAGTTTTCCAATGGCCATTGATTGTTAGGCTAGTAATTTGCAGTTTTTCAATGCTCATTTATTTAAAATTTAAAAACTTAAAAATTAGGAGGGAAAGTCGGCATTACAAAACTTAAAACCTAAACAAGTACTCCACCATTCAGTCATCAGCAATCATATTGCTTTAGAAAAAAGTAATATTGCATCATCATAATTTGTGAATGGAACATTCAGTTAGTTCTGCATCTACATTCAATCTTCTAAACCAAAATGAGGGAGCCATTAACTTATGTGAAGATGATGATGATTTTCTAAGCAACAGCAGAGTGTTGACGCATATTGCTGAAACCGAAAAGGCAAAAGAACAGATTTCAGAAGATAAATCTTCTAACATGGAAGCTGAAGGTGAAAATGAAGATGGTGAAGATCAACCTCAAAAAGATAAGCAACAGTTATTAGAATGGACAGATCCAGATGTTACGGTGTGGGAAGAATTAATGACGTATTTATGCATTGATAAAGCACCGAAAAACATACAAGATGATGACTTAGTCGATAAAGAGTTCGTTACAATGGAACAAGCTGAAACATTCTACCATATGTACTAAAAAATAATGGGGTTTAGCATTCGTAAGAAAATTAAAAGGAGAAACTCAGTAGGTGAGTGTATAATTAGAAGTTGGGTGTGTTCAAATGAAGGATATAGAGAGAATAAATATCAATATCTTGAACTTAGGACTATGGAGCCAAGAAATATAATTAGGACATGTTGCAGGGCTTCATTTAGAATAAACAGAAATAAAGAAGATGGCACATGGTTTGTTAAATGTCTTAGGACACATCACAACCATTCCTTAACCTTATCCCACCAAAAACCATTTCTTAGATCCAGCCGAAAATTAAATGAAGCAGATAGGGAACAAGCAATGTTGATGAAAAGGTCTGGAATAAGGACTTGCCACATTTGGCAATATATGGTAGAACAACATGGAGGTTAGCAGAAGGTAGGGTGTATCAAACCTGAATTGTATAGGGGGTGAGGCAAAAATATGGTGCTTGGAGTGATTGTGATACATCTACGGCAATGGGTTATTTAGAATAAAAAAAGGGACCAGATCCTGAATTCTTCTAAAAGCATGCCACTGACGAGGAAGGGAGGTTGACAAATTTGTTTTGGACGGATGGAGCGTGTAAAGTCGACTATGAGTTATTTGGTGACTGTTTATCTTTCGATTTCACATATAAAACTAACAGGTACGAGTTCCAAGCTCATGCCAAATTATTTACATTCATAATAAAATCCACACGTTTTTCTTAATTTGTAATTTTTTTGTAGGTATGGAAAACCATTGGTAGTTCTATTGGGGTCAAACAATCACGATAGAACCTGTGTATTTGGTTTTGCTTTACTACAAAACGAGTTGGCTGAAACGTATACATGGATACTAGAGACATTTTTAAAATGTATGGATGGAAAGCAACTTGATACAGTTTTAACTGATGGTTGTCGATCCATGAACAAGGCACTAGAAGAGACCATGCCAGGTGTTGTGCATCGTATATGCTCATGGCACATAATAAAAAACTCGATACAACGTATACATAAAGTTGGATTCAGCGAAGATTTCAAGAGATTAATATTCAGGTAAATAATTGTTACTCCTCCGAAGGATCAATATATTTACACTTTTTTTTTAATTCTGTCTTCTCAACATGTACTACTCAGATAATCAGTGGGAAGAAGAATGGAACAAAATGAAGGCCAAACACGAATTACTTGAGAATGATTGGTTGGAGGCACAGTACATGACTAGGCATATGTGGGCAGATTGTTTTCTTCGTGGTCATTATTTTGGTGGGAGTAGAGCAACCGGCAGGTGTGAGTCTATGAATGCTTTTCTCAAAAAGGATTTAGAAGAGGATATACCATTGTGGATGTTTCTTAGACATTGCGACAATGGTTTAGCTGCTTTACGTTACCATGAGATGAGAGAAGACTTTATAACAAACATGACAGAAGCTGTCCTTGATCGGACCAACATGGAGTTGCTTGAGGAACAGGCCTGTTCAATTTTCACTAGAGAGATATTTCATCGAGTGAGGGTTCAGATTCTACGTGCTGATAAATACATTGTTTTAGAATGGACAGAATTACCTAACTACGATGTTTGCGTAGTGACAAAGTACATGCGCAATGATTCAAAGCGTAAGGTTCTTTACTCTCATGATGGGGATGACGTCAGATGTGAGTGCTATTGGTATGAAACTAAAGAAATACCATGTAGACATATTTTTTCAGTCATGAAGCATTTGAACAAGGCTGACTTCCCAGAATCTTTAGTAAAGAGGAGGTGGTTAAGGGATGCAAAAATCATTGATCCGTCATCAGTAGGTTCGAAGAGAAAATGCCCTCATCCGGATGTCGTAGAGAACACCAGGTATGGTGGCATTAGCACGCAGAGTAATTTGGTAGCATTCTACGCTACCAAATCAAGCAAAGCATTCAATATGGCAATGAAGGCTATGACTGGGTTAGTAGTTGAGTTGCAAAAAATGGCGAAAGAAAAAGGAGATGATCCTATATCAAGGGACCAAAACTCTGCCACATTGGGTATTAAAGACCCAGCAATTGTTCCAACCAAAGGCAGACCTACTCAATCATCTCAACGTGGAAAAAGGAAAAGTACAACGACTATTAAGCCAAGATATTGCAAGAGATGTCATGGAACAGGCCACGATTCAAGAAATTACCCAACCAATGGAGGAGGGATGAAGTCAAACAAAAATTAATAATATTTTTTTTGTCTTAATTTAGTGCATTCTTTTTTTCGTAGACATCTTAATGCATCTATGTATATTACATTTTGAGAAAGCATTATTCTGTTTATATATCTACATTAAATTTTTATTGCACAATATTACTTCGTTATTTCTTTATTTTTTTTCAAATTAAAATTAAACCCATAGTGTAATCTTAAGTTCCAATGCTAAAGTCCCAGTTATTTCTGAACTATTATTATTTAGGGTAACCGTTGTTTTTGCAAATGTATATAAAAAAGACTCTAATTGCCGAAGGCTCATCCATCCTTCGGTGGGATAACTAATTGTTTGCTGAAGGAGCGACCCGCAGGAACAAGAGACATTTTATAAAATATTTACATTAGCTAAAAAAGCCATTAAACCGGTAGTGTAATCTTAAGTTCGAATGCTTAAAGTCAGTTCGAATCTCCATTAAGTTCCAGTCATTTCTTAACTATTATTTAATAGGAGCAACCATCATTCGGTGGGATAACTATGGGTTTGCCGAAGGACCCACCCGCAGAAACAACAGACATTTTATAAAATATTTACATTAGTTAAAAAAGCCATTAAACCCGTAGTGTAATCTTTTAAGTTCGAATGCTTAAAGTCAGTTCGAATCTCCATTAAGTTCCAGTCATTTCTTAACTATTATTTAATAAGTTACCGTTGTTTTTGCAAATGTATATAAAAAAGACTTTACTTGCCGAAGGAGCACCCATCATTCGGTGGGATAACTATGGGTTTGCCGAAGGACCCAACCGCAGGAACAACAAACATTTTATAAAATATTTACATTAGTTAAAAAAGCCATTAAACCCGTAGTGTAATCTTTTAAGTTTGAATACTTAAAGTCAGTTCGAATCTCCATTAAGTTCGAGTCATTTCTTAACTATTATTTAATAGGTTATCGTTGTTTTTGCAAATGTATATAAAAAAGGCTCTACTTGTCGAAGGAGCATCCATCATTCGGTGGGATAACTATGGGTTTGCCGAAGGACCCACCCGCAGGAAAATATATGTTTTATAAAATATTTACATTCGTTAAAAATGCTCCGAAGAAACTAATAAAGACATTTCAAATTTTGGAGTGTGAAGAAGAGAGGGCAGAGAAGAAGACGAAGAAGAACAAAAAGAAGAAGATGAAGAAGAACAAGAACAAGAACAAGAACAAGAAAAAGAAGTACGGAAATCATGTCGATACCGACATTGAAAAATTTGAAGCGTGGTTGAAGTACGAAGACGGAAGCGACCATGTGAGCCCTTCGCTGGATGGTAAAGAGGAAGAAAATGGTTATGTTCTGGACAGCGATGATGATGAACCTCCAAACCACTCCCATCGATGAAAACCCTAGTTTTTGATTTTTTTAACATTTTCTTTTTTGGGTAAGGATTTTTGTCAGCGGATCCTCTTGGTAAATGTTTTTTTTGGTGGTTGTGTAAATGATTGGTCCTTAGAGCACCTATATCCCCTACTTTTCTCTCAATTGTTTTGTTTTGGGTCCCTGGCCTCTCCGAAGCATCAAATCAAGCTTTTTCCTTTTGTTAGTTCAAATGCTTAGGTTCTCATTCTCTGAATAAAAAAGGAAACTAAAAACATAATTTCGTCATTTTTAAGTTGAAGATAAAAAAAAAATTAAAACAACAGGACATAACTACACTTTTATTAAAGTACATCACAAAATAAAACAAGTATTTTCGTTCATAATTTCTTTTAGGGAATACATTAGTTATTTTATATCAACCGAATGACAAAACTCATGGATTTAATTTCCATTAAGTTCATTGAGTATTAATAAGTATTTCTCGACTGTTATTACTCCATTAGGAATGAAGGACTTTGTTAACCTCTTTAAAATAGGGTAATGGTGACCCTTGCATTTGATTAGTGGATGCAATAAAAACTGTGGGTATCGCCCAGCTCCCTAACCTAATGCGGCACCGGGTTCGGACGACAGGGAACCGTAGCATGGGGGGACGTCTAATCCTTTTGCCGCCGCAAGTCGCCCTGGCTAATCGTAAGTAGCATGCAAGCATTCTCTCCCAATTAGAATTAATGGACAACATCGTTTTACACAAGACTTTTAAAATAGTCATAATTGTAAACTTGTGAGTTCCAACAATATTAATTAGTTGTAGCATGCAATACTTTACATGCCCAATCAGAATCGTTGCTTTAGATAAATACTACTTTACATGCACCAAGTATCGGAAATTGCATTATCTCACGCTGCCAAGGAAATAATTAAAACTACTCCAACTGTTAGAAGATCTTCGCTATAATTAAAACCTTATAATTAACCTAAATTCTTTAATTAAATTACACTATACTATTATCTTCTTACAAGTTCTTCGCTTCTTGTTACTACGATTTCAAAGATGGGAGCACTAGATTATTCTAGCAGCAGCAATTCAGAAGAACAAAATCTCGTTTGCAGGCCAAAGCTATGCTTCTGTGGGAAAAACGCCTCCGTTAAGATTAGCCGGACACTAAAAAACCCAAATAGGATTTTCTATTGCTGCAAGAACAATGGCTGCGATTTTTTTGAATGGTTTGTTCAACCAAGTGCTCTGTCTTCTCTTCCAGAAGAGAACAAAGATAGGTCGACACATTCAACTACTTCAGCTTCTGTTAATATTTTAAATAAGCACGAGAAACTGTATGTTATGGTTCCCATTAAAATTGTTTTAACAGTTGTTTTAATTCTTCTTGTAGTTTGCATAATATTAAAGATGTAAAAAATCAGTTATTTCAATAAAATTTGATCTCTGTTCTATCCATTGTGTTTCTTTTTTTGTTTTGCATAATATTATTTGATATGTAAAAATCAGTTACGGTTTCATTATCCTTCAAATTGCGGATTAGATAATTTACAATTAACTAATTTACAAAATTTTAATTTATTAGTATTTGGTTGTGTAAATTGAACAATTGTAAAGATGATAATTCAAGTTGATTCACAAAAACTCAAATTAATCATTTCAAGTAAAACTTGAAATTGCCCCAAATTCAAGAATTAGATAATTCATTCCAACTCTATTTTTCGAGAAGATCTAGTATCTACCCCGTGATGTTGATGCATCTAGACAAAATTTTAAATGACATAGAACAAAAGGGAACATTATTCTAACAATTAGAATTGAATTAGTCATAAATGAGCAAATTCACAATTCTTCATTGAAAATTAACCATAATTCTAAATTAGGTAATTTACACAACCAAAGGGTGGGTGGTGTTTTCAATTAAATTTTATCAAAATCTTTGTTAATTAAACCCATTTGCATCTTAAAGATAAATTTGACTGATGAGACTTAAAAGACAAAAATACAAATTCTATATTTCTTCAAATAAGCTGTTTCAATATCCAGCTGGGTCTTAAATAAAAATAAAAATAAAAATACATATATACATGAGACTTCAATGCATTAATGATATTATAGTTTTTATTTCACCAGCAAATAAATAAAAATATCTTTCATAATCAACGTCCACCTCCGACTCCGGGTACTACTTCACTTGTCACCAATCCATCTTCCTCATCTCCATTTTTGTTTTGATTGCCTTCATATTCTTGCTGCAAAGGAAACAAATAAAAAATAAGTTTTGTGTTATTAATCAACCAAGTTCATTAAATACTCTTATAATCAGATCAAATGGTACTTACAATACGACGTCATAACTCATGTATTACAACGTTAGAAGCATTCAACCTATCTCTCGATTCTAGCATCTTCGAAACTAGTATGTTTTGCAACCCAACAATCATTCTCAGCAAGGTAGACACTTTCTCAACACTAACCTACATTTGTAAAATTATATTATGTATCAAACATAGGATAATAAAAATATATATATAAAAGGAAAAAGTAAGAACAAACATTAAAAAACATATCCACTTACAAATCTAACATGTTCTGGAATCTGCATATTGTTCATGTTAACATCTGATGGTATATTTATAGTCATTGGATCACCATCTTGGTCTGGAATAAGAAAGGTCCAAGGCAGTATTGGGACATCGTCATCTTCAATTAGACTAACATTTTCATTACTGGCATAATCCTAATAATTTAAGATGTACAGATATTATTGGTTAAAATAAGGAAACATATTAAGCAATTCTCGAATACAGGAAAAAAAACTAAAAAAAACAAGCAGACTATACACAAATATTACCAAAAAACCGTGTGAGGAACACAGATCAAGCTTCGTACGACTGGTTCTGTCTCGATTCTTGAATCTTTATGATGATGATCCCTCAGACTTTTTTGGAGAAAAATATCGGCGAGCATTGTCTACGATCTCTCTTGATCTTCTCTGGTAGTTACGTGATCTTGTTGGAACTTGCTGTGATGCTCCAACAGATCTCATCTTAGAAGAAGAAGAAGCAGCTCTGTATTTTACTTTTCTTTCTCTCTCAAAGACTCAGACCAAAAAAATAAACAAACAAAAAGTAAAGAAAGTATAGTTGTACGTAAAATGTAACATGATATATAGAGATGAAAAATCAAATTCAAATTTATTTTGAAGTGTTATTTCCTATAAACATATGCCATTAATTAACTATAAAATTGAAATGACTAAAACACCCATAAGCACTTATCCTAATACGAAATTGGGTTATACCAAGTCTGTTTGGCAAATGGAATCTTTAAAGAATCTAAAAGATTAATTAAAAAAAAAGATCCGGTCACTTTAACCTGCTATAACAGGTTAAGGGATATGCCAACTCATCAATGTGCATTAATTATGTCAGTACCCATCTATGGGTAGAGAGAGAAGGTAACCATTGAAAACTCTTCCATATATATATACATATTCAATATTTAGAGATTGAATTATTTTTGGATAAAAAAAATCTCCTAATAATTGATTATGTACGCATATACTTAGTCTTTCGAGGCTGAGCCAATGTACACATACTCGATCTTTAAAGATTGATGCAATGTTAGAGTGTTAGAGAGTGTTTCGATGTGTGTCAATAATAAATTCTTACATATATACGCTTGTCCAATACGCTTAGAAAAAAAATGTATTTAAATTAATTATATATAATATAATAGGGCTTTTAATATAATTTTTGAGTCTCAAATTAATTATATTTATTTAACTTTTATAACAAAAGAAAAATAATTTTATTTCAAATTAATCTATGGGTAATAATAAACCAAATCCAACATTTTCACCCAAAGTATGTTAGATTTAGTACCGGAAAAAATAAATTTTAAATGTGAGAAAAAGAATAAGTGAACTATTTTACGAAATGATGTTTTTCTTTAAAAATTTATTAAATTTTAAAGTTTCTAGTTTGTTTGTTTGTTTTTTCTTTTTAATTAATTGAATGTTGCCAATCATTCTAATTTTTTTTTATAATTTGGTATGTTTGCGCAATATAACACGACGGAAATAATAAAAATTAATTGTTCAAAAGTAATAATTGGCTTGAATAAACAATAACTAATGATAATTAATATTTAACTCTTATGCCTTTCTTTACATAGGTTGGCACGTGCGTAAAATAGGGTGGCAATTTACCAACCACCTTAATTATGATGTGTCAAAATCAAGAAGTAAATAATTAACCAAGCAATAAGCGAATATTTGTGAATAAAATGTAAATGCGGCGCAATGTTGAACACATGACATTTTTTGATAAGGTAGGTTTCTCCGGTAGCACTTATGCTATTCCGGCAATACATCTTCCTTTTGTGTGTACTTGGTTTGTATTAACTCAAAGGCAATCAACTTGGATGAGAATACAAGCTACCAACTTTTCTTTTTACAATTTCAATAATTCTATTTATAAGTGTACAATTATGATTACAAATATTTCAATAGGATGAATAATACACTATGTAAGAGAGAGAGTGTGTAAAGGTTGTTGGTATTTTTTGGAGTATGAGAAGAGAGAGTATAAGGCTCTTCAATCTTCTTATTGAATTGGCTTGTATTTGTTGTTGTATTGCCAATAGATTTGTATCTCTTGAATGAGATGTGTGTTTATTGTATTTGAATATCTCTCTTAGTGTTGGGTGTTTTTGTCTTGTTGAGTGAATGAATGAGATGAGGTATTTATAAGTGAATGGAGAATGGACAAAAGGTAAATTTGATGAAGATAAGAGGCAAAAAGGTAATTTAATAAATGTTAGTAGATGTGAGTGAGATTTTAATGGAAGTGAATGTGTTGAATTACCTTTGTAGGCTAATGATAAAATTAGTATTTAACCCCATCAATTTCATTATTAATTGTTAGGCTCACTCTTTCCATATTCACTTTTATCTTTTTACATATATCATTTTAAATTAATCCATGTTTTAGATATGAAATTTCAAAACTTTTAGAAGTGGACCGAAATCTTGGTGGCAAATAAAAAAAAAAAGAAACAAAAAACCTGATAAAATAACAAAATTAGTTAGGGTAAGTTTCTCAAGGGGTGAAAAGAATAATATAGTGGGTGGGTTTAAGATTAGCCAAAAAATAACATACCGTCCATTATGACTTTTTTTTAATTAAATTTATAAAGAATATTAATTGAAAATAAGTTACGGAAATAAGTTGTAAAAACAAAATATTTTTGATTGATAATGGGTTCAACGAGGCACTTTTGTAAGGAGAAAACATCTTAAACATTGAAAAATTCTTTTATTATGATGGTTTTGTTTTTTTGAAAAAATTAATTAAATATAAAATAAATCAAGATCTAGTTTATGAGTATAAATTTTTTTAAGACAATGTCCACATTTTTTTTAAGAAAGCGAGTATTTAGAGATACTATTTCACATTATCTCTTGATTGCAACCGAAATTTTCCAATTCTAGTCCTTGCTGGAGTCAGAACAAGGAAATACTTTTTTTGCAACCAGGAAATGCAATATATATCTAAAGGATCTGCATCCATTACATATAAGAACATTTGCAATGCAACTATGAAATGGAGAAAAATGAAGCAACACGTAGGATACATGGATATTGAATCCAAAAAAACCATTTCTAATACAATTTTTAATAAAGAACATAAAGGTGATGTGATAAAAATTGAGGAAGACAATGTGATGTTGATCATCTGCATCTAAAGGGCCTCTTAGAGAATATCTAATAAGTTACACGTCATTATTTTTATTGTTATAATTTATTTTTCAAACTTAAATAAAATTTAACTTTAAGTAAATTTTATATCATTGAAAACTATTCGCTAGTCTCTTTCAAACAAGATCCATATTCATTATAAAAAATAATTATAAAAAATGATAAGGACAATCTTTTAAAGAATAATTGGAGAATGTATTTTAGAACATGACTATTAATGTGGTTGTTATTATCACATAGGAACCACTCTAGACATGCTTACATGCACATTTTTTATAAATCCAATTCACATTTGTATCGGAGATGCTTTAATATTGTGGAGCACGTCCTACAAATTTTCAAACTCATAGATCGCATCCTAAATGCCGCTTAAATATGTGGAGGTTTATGATATTTTGTAAAATACAAGGTTACGTGGCTAGAATTTTAATAGAATGATTTTATCTACAAGGTTGAATTACACAATTGCCCTCATATACTTCACCGAATCGAACCTAATCGAACCATAAGTTTTTTTTTTGCCTTTTTTTTATTAACTGCAAATTGATTCGGTTTGATTTCTTGTGGACTAACGAGGTTCTGTCCGGTCCTCGGTCTTACAAAATTAAAACCCGAGTAGGACCAAATCGACCCATATAACTATGATACACTCACCAAATGTCTTTCATCTATGCAAAGTGATCCACATGTAACTAAAGACAGCCTATTTAGATATTGAAAGACCCTAAAAGCCTTACCGCTGGATTTAACAAGCTCTCTCTCATGCTCTTAGCTGTACATGCCAAACTTCCATCTCTTTCTTAAATCTTCATCAAGCTTCAAAACAACCCATCCTCTCATTCAAAACTCAAACACCAGCCCCCTGCTTTCTTGTTCTAGAACCTTTAACCTTTTGATCTAGCCACATGATTGTTGATATTTTTATTATGATAGAAAATATATGAGGGACTTTGTGTTTGAATCTACACATTTTTGTTTTGATTCTGGTTAAATCTATACAAAAAATTTTCATGTGTATAAATCTGTATTGATCTGTTTTGGTTAATTTTTTTTCGCAGAATTTGTTTAATCAAGCCTGAAACTGAAACCGAAACCAACTGAGAGCTGGATTTGGTCCATAAATGTTCAAAATCGAAAGTGTCAATTCGGTCTATTTTTCACTCCTACAAGTCGGTGGGCCAACCCGTGCACACTCCTACGGAAGACCGAACCTCCCCGAAGGAGAGGTTGACCGTGTCTCAGCTAGGGAGGGTAAATTATTGTGGACACAATCACTTTCGGTCCTTTGGGTTGGCCCACAAAGATTAAATGCATGGAATTATTTGTCCTTTCTATTATTTTATTACTTTTTTGGAATCTTATTTTGGCAGTAGTTGATGAAAAAACAAATCACAATAAATGAGACTAATGTGAAGAACTCACTAAATCATATATATCTTTTTCTAATGTCTAGTAAAAAATTAAATATAATTATTATTCAACTTTATAATCAAAATATACCGAAGTGATTGTTCATCTCCTTCTACTTGCATTTTATTTTTACCACACATCTTGAAAGTCCCCGGTATCCTTAACAATTTAAGGTTAACTTGTTGACTTATCATCTAAATCAATTAGACTTAACCAATGATCACATCTAATTTTCATGAAACTAGCCAATTGTAAATTAATTGTCATATAAAATCTGTTGCTTGTGTTGAGAGAAAAAGAGTTTTTTGAGCGAGAATTAGTCTTGTACTAATATGAATAAAGAGACTATTAGTGGCAAAGACAAAAAGGAAATATGTTACTAATGGCCACATTAATTTTAAAAATCACCTGAGCATTATTTTGTTTTACTAAAAACTCGATGCAATTAAATGTACATTTGAATACTTACAACTCTTCGTTGATACAACATGCTATTGTTTCTATCCATTCTATTTTTAGATTAGTTGCGCTCTATCAAATTTTACCTACAATATGGATGAATTCATGGCTTCATCCTAACGTATAGCGTATGTAAAAGATTCTTAGTCACACTTAAAACTCGAATACACTATTATTGACCTAGCAACCGGAATATGAATAAAAGAAAAAGATGTAAAATAGTCTATGTTTAAATATAAAATCAATTAAAGTACAAAAAATGAGTTTACTTCTTCATATTATATAGTTGAAATGTTACCTTCTTTTCTTCCCCGTACTTCTCTGTTTTTTACCTTTTTTCTTCTCTCATAATTTTTCACACGTTTTTTCTTTCTTTATTTGACGAGGAACATTTTCACAAGTTGATTTAACCGGTTTTACTATATTAAATTCAATCTTCATATGTATATACTATAATACTTGTACATTGAAAACTTAAATAATTTATGTGTACAATGTGTACTTCATAATTAATAAGATGTGCGCCACAACATAACTGTTTTTTAATATTTTTAATGTTGTTTAATATATGCATTTTTTTACACATATATAGGATGTTAGCATAAAAGAAAAACAGGTGAATTTCTCCACCCCACATCCAGGTTCAATCACAGAACCTGTTTCCCTTCCTCCTCCCCTCATGACCGACCATCATGTGTATCTATGTAATGCTTGTATAAAAAACAAATATGCATTTTTCTTGTAACATAAATGCCATAAAAACATAAATAAATTAAATATCCAAAGAACTTTTCCAACAATATCAACTGATATTCACAAAAATATCTGCATATTCAATCAAAAAGTTGCATTATATTCATTCTTTAAGGCCAAACAATAACATTCCAAAAAGAATGACCCATAGAAACTACATCTCTAGATGTAGAATTCTCAATTGTGTCCTAAAATAATAAAGTCCTTCTAGTAGCAACACCCACAAAGAAGTGCTATCTACCGAAAAAGAGGAAGAATATCATTAAAATTGTAGAAAACCTACGTTTAGCAAACTTCAATGTATAAGTGTGTGTTGGTTTGAACAAACAAAATCATGAGATAATTATATTACCTTCAATCTTCTTTATTCAAAGCTTCTTTATCATCATTGCTTCAACTTGTCCCGTGCAAAAAAATGTTGAAGTTCGGAATGCATCGCTTAAAAAACAATCATCCATATATTATTAAAAATGGAGAACGTATACTAGGAACGAACGAAACTAGCACCAAGAAAACAAATTTAATGCTAGTGACCTACCTTTTCAAGATTTGGTCCATGTATCTCATGGTTGGGTCTTATCAATAAATAATATTAAACAAAATGGTAAATATCTATTACATCTGAGTCAACATTTTACCCATCACATTTTAACATTTGCACCCATAAATCTATTAATGCTTTGGAAAAGAATCAAAGCCTCATATTTCCCATTCCGCATCAACCTCGATCATATTGTGTCAAAGTAACTAAAATACAAGAATCATAAAATTCAATTCCATTCCAGGACAACAATATAATTAGTTCAAACAAAACTTCCCAAATAACATCCATCTATTCTATAAAATTAAACCAAAAATATCATAATGAAATATATATCCTTTTTTTTGGGCTACTGTTGTTTACAGTAATAGGTAACAGATTAATGCCAATGTGCTAGGCTGATTGATGTTATAAATACAACATATCTTTTGAATGAACAAGCCGAGCTGCTCACTAAGACTGCCCAATTGAACCAAACGTCCTTGGCCTATATTTCAAAAATTATCTCCAGGCAGAATTCTCACTAATACATTGTTATGGGCACATTTACAATGCCCGGTTAGTAAATCACACTGTTTGAATGGTTTTTTTTATTTAATATTTTTTCTTGGAAGTCTGTGTATATGGGGTTATATTGCAACGAAGTAAGCTCGATAAAAGGAACTACAGGAAGAATGCAAGCAATGGATATAAGCATCCTAGCGTAGCGCGAAAGGACTGTACCCGCATAAGGATAAGGATTAAAGCTTCTAGATCGATTAACAGAGAGGCCGTGAGCACCGTAACCAAGGGCGGATCCAGGATTTTTCGAAGGCGTGGGCTATTACTAAAGTAGAAAATCATAACAAAATAAA
The DNA here is from genome assembly GCA_021464415.1 of Lonicera japonica. Taxonomy (NCBI): domain Eukaryota; kingdom Viridiplantae; phylum Streptophyta; class Magnoliopsida; order Dipsacales; family Caprifoliaceae; genus Lonicera; species Lonicera japonica. The sequence continues at coordinate 76,833 of JAKCWG010000097.1, forward strand.
ATATATTTTTTCATTTATAATATTAAGAAATTTTTACATCAAAACATAGTAAAACAACAAAAATACCTATCGAAGTTGCGCCCGACGAGTCTTTAAAGTTTCAAACTCATCAATTACCGAATCTATATCAATACTCAATGTGAGGTCCCGTTCAATGTAAAGAGTTAAGCAATCAGCAAGAAATTCACCACCCATTGAGTTGCGAATCGCCATTTTAACATGCTTCATACCTGAGAATGCCCTTTCTGTAGTCGCAGTGGAAACGGGAGGAGTCAACACAAGACGAATCAATCTATCAACCAAAGTGTAATGCTCGGACTTTCTTCTTACAACTAGTTCTCGACATAAATCAGTAAGAGTGGAAATTTTCTGAAACTCGGAATCAGAAGCAACATCAAGCTTGAAATGCATCAATTCAAATCTCAAAGCATGAATATCTTGAGTAGTGAAATCTCGAGGATATCCGCTAAAGTGCAAATATTATCCTCATTAAATGATTTAAAAGAATCACTAGGATCTAAAGACAAGCTAAGGGTAAGAAGTTCCACAACCTGATCATTGAATCTATGATCTAACTCCATTAATTGAAAATCTATTGGCGAGTTGAATATATCAAAATGATAATGATGTTCAACTGTAATATGATCTTATTGTTGACAATGGCGACCTGTACCCTCTCCGTAAGTAGCACTCATATCAGGCACATTAACATTATGTTTACGGCAAAAGGATATCACATTTTCAAGAAAAGTATCCCAATCATCTTGTCTTAATTTTTGGAGAAGAACTTTTGCTGTTGAGACTAACTTCATAGCATTTAAAATATCTAGAGACTTTCGTTGTAAGGCTTGACAAAGTGTGTCTGTGATTCCCATGATATTATTCATCAACTACAAAACAAATATGAATTCAAAACTGTTAAGGAAAAAATTGGAACGAAATACCAGTAATGATGGGAAACACCGGGTTGAGTCGCGGACTAGGTCGCTTTCTTTAAGACGTTTCGCTGCTCTGCTCGGTGTTTGTGCTAGTAGTTTGAAATTGCCCCGCTGTCCCCAGGATACAACAGCCTAGATTTTTCCTCTGTCTCGATTTCCCTTGCATGGTGGGAAATTGGAATTCTCACATGCTTTTTAATTTTGCCGGAATCAGTAAACAAATCCCCCTGCCGGAGGCAAAAATTTTTTTGGTAGGTTTTTTTTTCAAGCTCAATGGTTCCCTCTTTCAATGGAGGATTTTCATTCTATTGATAATCGACGAAAAAATAATTTTTAAAGAAGAAAATTAATTTCGTTCATTGAGGCGTTGAGGGAGAGAAAATTAAGGGATCGATGGAAAGAGTCATCTATCCACAACAACAGAAGGAAAAAGACGGAGTCAACAACAAATTATTTTCAAAATTCAAATTTAAAAGAAAATAATTTTATTTTTAATAAATAAAATTTTTCAAAAGTATTTTGTCCAAAATGATAATACTTGACCTAAAGTAAGCCCGAGCCCGGCCTGGTCGAGTCGATCGGTCGGCGCGCGCGTGTGGTGAACCGCACTCATCTAAGTTCTCACCCAATATCACAAAAGTGTAATGCCCAAAGGGCTCAAGCCTTTAAGCAAATTCACCCTTATAAAAATCCATGAATGTTTTTATTCTTCTCCTATGTGGGACTTAAGAAAATTCACTTGTGCTTGCTTTGGTTTTGTCTCATTTTTTTCTTCTTCATTTTTTACCAAATACACACAAAACTTCAACAAAAACTCCTCATAAGCTTGCCCACGTATTGCTTGACTTTGTCCACCGGTTTTTAGAATTTCAATTACTATGCAAGATGCATTATACATATCCAAGAGATCTCTAATAGAATCATAGTTTGAACTCCAACGAGTAGAACCGGGTCAATGCAACGTACCAATTTGATTTGCCCCTTTACCGGATTAACGTTCACTAGTGGCCAACATAGATTCTATTTCATCCCTTTGAGTAGATTTTAATTCACTAAGTCACTTTGGAGAAGAAGCAACAAGATTGACAATACAGTTCAAATGAGAAAAGAATTGCCAAACATTAGGTTGATCTTTTGCTGTAGCAACCAATGCTAGTTGTAATCGATGTGCGAAGCAATGAACATAATATGCATATGGGCAATCTTTAAGAAATAAGGCTTGAAGTCTATTCAATTCACCACGCATATTGCTAGCACCATCGTACCCTTGCCCACGCAAATTTTGAATAGAGAGATTATACCGAACAAGCATATCTGATATCTCTTTCTTAAGAGTTAGTGCTGAGGTATTATCAACACCCACAATGCTAAAAAATGTTCTGCTAACAAGCCATCATGCTTGACATATCTCAAAACAAGTGCCATTTGCTCCCTTTTTGGATTCGTCAACAAGAATACAAAAATTGCCTCCCCCGATCTTATTACAAATCATATTTCTCACTTTGTTAGCGAGAATATGCAATATCTCCTTTTGAATCGTCGGAGCAACGTACTTGGCATTTTGTGGAGCATTATCTAGAATGACACTTGAAAGTTCATCGTTCCTTCTGCTTTATACTTCAATATCTCAATAAAATTCCCCCTATTTAATGAACTTGCAAATTCATCATGACTTATTAGAAAAATTACAAAATTATTATAAAGCAATATACTTGTGTTAATTGAATATATATAATTTTTAAGTTTCTAACAGTACCTCTAAAAGGCACTGCCTGGAGTGCAAGCAATCGAACGGTTTGAATAGATGCTATAAGCCTCATTCGATTCTTCACAATTTCTTCCCTTGATTGTGCATTTATCACTTTGTCAATATGTTGTGATGATTTTTTAAAATCCTCATAACAATTTGCAAAATTACTATGTGATGAATTTGAAAGTCCAGCATGAAGTAAAAATACACAATTTGCTCCATCATTGACTCTCTTCCAATTGTTCAATCCATCTCTGATTAGTGCAGAATGACTCACTAACTTATTTTTACCTTCAAAGAGAAAACATGGAAAACAATATGCTTTATCCTTTGAAGGTGAATATTCTAACCAAGGAAATTGTTTGAACCAAGCATATTGAAATCGGCGATGCTGTTTTCCAAACGAAGATCTTGGATACTCCGAAAGTTTTGGTTAATAAGGCCCCAAATTTATATAAGCTCGCCTAACTTCATCTCTTTGATTAACGAGGTAGTCATGTATTTGAGCACGTAAACCCGGATCCCGTTCAATAAGAGTGAAATTAAATTGTCTTGATTCAACTACTTGGGGTACCAAAGGAGGATGCAAATCAGGAGCAGGCGTGTGAATATTAGACGTAGGAGTGTCCTCTTTTGATTGATCAACATCGTCTTTCTTTTTAAAGAATGACAAAAGAATTTTTTCTTTCTTTGATGGTGGTTGAGAATGTGCCATTTTTATTAACCTATTAAAATAAATTCAAAATTTTAAAGTTAGATAGTTAATCTAAACAATTAAGGTTATGTTATATATAATAATAGATTAACATTTAATAATTAACATTTGTCAAGAACTAATAGTCTAATAAATAAATTTATATATAATATATATTAACTAGAGTGAACAATAGTCAATAAATAAATAACATTACAACAATCAATGAACACATGAATAATAAAATTATTTATTAATTATACATTTATAATAATCTATTTGAAAGTTAAAGGAAAAAAAAACGAAATTTTTATATAAACAGTGAACAAATGTTAATCTAAACAAATTTACATTAGTGCATAAATATTATATATATATATATTTATTATTATATATATATATTTATATATATATTTATATATATATATATATAATATTATAAAACATATAAACAAAACAAATAAACAAAAGTCAACAATTCAACATTTCTATGATTCTATCCTAATGCTCTATGCACAGTACACATATAATACATATAACATATATATATATATATATAATATTATAACAAATAAATAAAAGAAGTCAAGAAGATGACAAATGTTTTTTTATAATATACTGACTTTATTTTATCAAAAGGAGATGAGAAAAATCCAAACAAAGAGAGCTAGAGTGAGGACCGCTAGGCACCGGTTGGTCCACATGCCATTTTTTGTTGGAGTAGTGCTGTTTGTTGTTCTGTGCTCTGCGGCTGTTTTTTCTCTTCTCTTTTCTTTTTGTTTTGTTTTAATCTGTCTCTAGACTCTATTAGGTTAAGTGGAGGTGTGGGCTGGGCTAAAATGTAAGGCTGGCTCAAATTTAATTAGTGCTCTAAGTAATTTTTTTTTTTGGGTGGGTTGAAGCCCAGCTGTGCCCCCCCTCTCCCTATGCCAGTGACCATAACTTTCTGGGAGCTTTTACGCTTGTCTGCCAATCGAACTTTTGAGTGATTCTCCTTTTATTTCTTCAAAATAATTTTTAGGTTAGTTTAATTATCATATTTAAAGGCTGGAACATCAGTATATGCTTCAATAATTCATCAATTCATTCAGTTTCAATTTAAGTTTCAACCGCGTGCTGGGTAAACTCTAGTTTTCAGTTTTATTTTAATTCAATTGCTTTTTCTTGTTTATTTGCTTTGATATTCTTAGATTAGTTGTTAGAGATCATATACATTCTAGAATCAACCCTAAACCCTCGTTTTTGGGGCTGGTTCTAAGGTTTATAAGTTTGTTTTGTCAGTTTTTCACCAATTAATGTTTGTTTTTCGCTTTATATGCAAATAGTTTATCATTATTCAATACTATTCGTATGTGATTCAATTTTCATCATATAGAATCTGGTTTTATAGAATTTTTAAGGTTTTACTCAAATTTCTTCAATTGTTGTCAGTTTTGCGTTTGTTCACTGTTTTAGCCGTAAAATTTTCATTTAAATCAGAATTTTAAAATTCCATAGCCAAAAGTTTTTAAATATGATTTCCTACATTATTAGATATGTGTCTACAATTTTTCATAAATTCAAAGCATGTTTTCATATTTAATTTGAATATGTTTAACTCAATCATTAGTTAGGGGTCCGTAGTGAAGGATGTGAACTTAATATTTAAATGTAATTAAATTTAGGTTTGAATCTAATTTTTTCATTGGTTATAGACCACCTACTGAATATATGATTACTTTCTTATCTTTGCATGTGTTAAAAATATGTTTTCGTAAGTTAGCTCATAAATTTCATTTGATTAAGAACCGCAAAACGCCAATTCATGAATTTTTGCACCAAAACCCTAACATGGATGATTTGAGGACGATCTTTATCCTCTAATTAGTTAAGTTAGTTTCCTAAGTAAATTTTCTAGTTTGAAGCTGTTTTGGTATTCATTCACATAAGTGCCGAAAAAGTGCTAGTTTTGACTTTCGGCATTTTTTTTTAAAACGGATTTGATTTGAATCACGTTCAAACATATTCAAACTTTATAAAAGTGTTAAGCTACTGATTTTTGAGAAGTTTAATCAATTTGGATTATTTTGTCACGCACTAGCAATACTAGATTCCAAATTACACTTTTTCAAAGTTAAAAAACTTTACTGTCAAATTCTATTACTCAAAGCTAGTTTATATAATCTTTGTCATGCATGGGGTTATCATATACTTGTAGTAGTAATATAATTAGATGGTTGGAAGGTTTAGGAGCTAGATTTTAGTGAAAAATTTCATTTAAACTTAGATTTTGATTAGCCGATTGGACTAGCTTCGTATTACCTAAGATACCCCTAATGTTTCTTTCTTGTTAGTTTAGTTTCATTTAATATTCTATTTTATTCAACTAGTATGCTGTTTTATTTGATTTGTTTATTTTTTTAGTTAATTTGTATGCTCCCTTAGTGCATTTAGGAAACCTTTTAGGTAGATAACTTGCGCTTGTGAATTCGTTTTTCCTTTTACACCCTAGGATTAGATTTACCTTTAATTTTAATGTAGTTAATTAAAAGTTTTAATTTTGTTTCATTTCCTTCTTTATTTCCCATTATATCATCTTATCTTATCTTTTCTTTTTCCTTCTTTCCCTTGAGAGAGATAACTAGAAGAAATAGGTTCCTCACCTTCCTTGTGGTTCGACTTTGGACTTCTCCAAGTATACTATAACTTGACCGCTTGCACTTGGGCGTAATACTTCGCACTTTCTTAGCGCAGTCAAATAGATTTTTAGCGCCATTATCGAGGAAGGTTAACGATTTCATTTCTTTCTTTCTTTCTTTTATTTTCCATCATAAAATTCTATATTAGGTCTATGACTAGTATATAAAATCTTGGCTTCATTGTCCTAATAATCACATTTCAAGTAATCTTCTATACGAGTATTGTGTCATTTCTGACAAGTACAAGTCAGACGGTGAGTCTTCTAAAGCATCCGAGTCTTCCACTTCAGCCAATTCAGTTCCTTTTTTTTTTCTTCTGATTCTAAGAACGGTACTATCCCGTTGGCGTCTGAACAAGTGATGGCTGATCAGAATGCTAAAGAACAAACAGTTGCATTTCCAGCAGCACAAGCAGCATGAGCAGCTAACCAAATAGCTAATAATGGAATTAATCAAGTAGTTTAAAATTCAAATCTTACTTTGCGTGAACTCCTACTTCCTGGCAGAAATGCTACTCATTCTTGTATTAATTTTTCAAATAATACAAATAATTTTCATTTCCGCAATGGCACGATTCAACTTCTACCCACTTATCATGGGTTTGAAAGTGAACAAGCCTATCTTTATATTCGAGAGTTTGAGGATGTTTATGCCACTTTCAGTGATTAGAACTGTTCTGAAGATACAATTAAGTTAAAGTTATTTCCTTTTTCCCTGAAGGATAAAGCTAAGACTTGGTTTATCTCTACGTCCGAGATCCATTAACTCGTGGTAAGAACTTCAAGAATAATTCCTCAAGAAATTCTTTCCTTTACATCTTACTTTCAACTCGAAGAAGGAAATTCAAAACTTCTCGTAGAAGGATGATGAAACCTACTTTCAGTGTTGGGAGCGCTTCAAAGATCTTATTTCTTGTCCTCATCACGGTTATGAAAAGTGAAAAATCATCAGTTTCTTTTATGATGGTCTAATTCCCTTCACTCGTCAGTTTGTTGAATCAATGTGCAATGGAAATTTTTTAAGAAAAAGTCCTACATATGCTGAAGGATATCTTGAATGGCTTTCTAAAGTTTCTCAGGAATGGGAACGAAAAGCTAAGTTAGGTACAATTAGAGCAAAGGTAGCACCAGTTGGTATGTACCAACTAAAAGATAACGATGAAATCAGTGCTACTATTTATTGAAAACTTGAATCTTTGGAAACAAAAAAGGAGAATCAATTCCTAAGCAGTTCGTGGAGCAAGCTTGTAGTATTTGTGACACACTTGGTCATCTCACCAGTGACTGTTTGACCATCCCATCTCTTAGAGAGGTGTTGAACACTGATATCAATGATATCATGGCAATTGGCAAATCCAATTCTTATGGGAATCGATATAACCCAACATGGAGGAACCACCCCAATTTCAGTTGGTCTGGTAACAATTATAAAGGGAACCCCATGAAACCCTCTTAACCATTTCAACAGCCCTAGTCGAATTTCCAACCACCACCACTTCAACCATTCTATCAGCAATCCCGACCGGCCTCAAGTTAGTTTTCAATCTCCACCACAGCAGTATTAACAACCTCAAGGCTCGAATCCCTCAGGCCAACGTATGCACGTCCCTGGTTTCTATGTGATAATAATACACATGTTCGTAATCTTATTCTAAAATATTATCTTCAATGATTCTTTAAAAGATTATCCTTATTATTTTTTATAATTATTTTTAATATAAACATAGATCTTGTTTAAAAATATTATTATAAGACGACTCATCACGTTGACGAAATCTTTAGATGATTCAGTGCATCTACCAATGTGTAAAAAATGTTCTGTTGACCTTGAATGTCTTAATCTTATTTTGATAATAACAATAAATTAATCATGTGTAATTTAACATGTTCTTGATATAAGATTATAGATTTGTTATTTGTAAAATCAAGAATAACATGATTGCTCAAAGGAAGTTTGACAAGGATCATTCAATCAATATCCGATCAAGTCAACGAAGCATTCGACTAAAACCGATCTACCCGAATTCAGATCATTCTTCTACAAGCGTTGGACAAGACAAGAAGATCAATCTCATCACCCACAAGCTAGCAATGCAAATCCATGAAGCACAAAGATCAAGAATCATATGCAAAAGCTTCAAGGGAAAAGCTTCAAGTGAAGAATCAATTTGAAGAAACAAATCGAAGCATTCGAAGACTCATCTATTCGGTAATTGAGTGTTTGCTTAGGATTAATGTAAAGTTTCTTAATTGATTGATTATATAGCTCAAACGTATTCTTACATCTTTTAAAGATTGATTCAAACTAGCTTGAAATTGAATTTATTTGAAAAACATCATTTTACAAAAATCGAGTTTCAAAATAAATTCATATTAATTTTAAATGATCATATTTTAAGCTATAATAAAAATGGGTATCTTAGAAACATATATTTGAGGTTCAAAAATCATTAGAGTTTTATTTGGAACTAAATTATTAAATTGGAAAAATATTTTTATTTTTCGTTTAAAATTCGCTCAATTTTTGCCCAGTTTTGATATAACGGTAAAATGGATACCTTCCCGAACTTCGATCATTTTAAAATTTTTACTGTACTTAGAAAACATCTCCTGATAATTTTGAATAAATTTTGAGCATGATCCAACGGTCTAATTGGGAGAAATTAACAAAACAATTTTAAAATTTTTTGTCAAAAATAGCTGTTGGAAAGTTTGAAAATGTATACCTTGGAGCCAAAACCTCTCTTAATCATCCCCAACGGCCATATGGTTTTGTAAGCTATATATATGATGTCTTAGACATGTTTTAAGATACTTGAATCATTGTACAAACTCATTTTATATAAATACAAAGTTATTCAAGTATTCAATTCATTTAATTGATCAATCTTTCATTTTTGAGCTATATACTTTGATCAATTTTGATATCTCTTAGTGTGAGCTTCATTTGTATTTTGTTATACACAAGAGAGATATTGTACATTGGTGTTAGCCACCAAAAATTATTCAAATCATATTTGTGAGAGTTGTATCTCATAAGTTAGCAAGAGGGTATCTTGTGAGAGTATTGTGGTATAGCAATACTTGTAGAGTGTGTGAGAAGAATACACTTGTAGTGGTTTGATCTTCACCCGGAAGGAGATCGGTTTTAGTGGAAGCTCTCGGGGAACTAACCGAGCGCGGAGTATGGGGAACAAGCCGAACCGTGTGGACAAAAAATCTTCGACTTCAAAATGGTTCAATCTTTCTTACTCAATCTCTTTATTTATTTGTTATATTAATTGATTGAAGTTTCTTATATTATTGCTTATTCTTGGGATTGATTATTTAATTGATTGTTTTTCTTGATAAATTTATTTAACTAAGTTGCTTTGCTTAAATATTTTAAAAACGTTTTAATTCCGCATTAAGTTTTTAAAACCCTATTCACCCCCCCCCCCTCTAGGGTATTTTCCGACCTACAATTGGTATCAGAGGTTATACTCTTGTTTTTGATTTCACAATCTTAGAGTCCTCGATCATGTCTTATTATCAAGGAACCGGCCTTTCCGAAGGTGCTTCTACTTATAGACCACCATTGTTTGATGGCAAAAACTATAGCTATTGAAAAAATAGAATGTGTACATTTTTACAAGCTAATGATTTTGAACAATGGAAGGTTACACTTATTGGACCTTATGAAATTACAAAAACCGACGAAATGAGAAATGTTATTCCCAAGTCTATATCCGAATACAATGAGCATGATATTAGAAAAATTCAATTCAATGCTAAAACTTTAAATTCATTACATTGTGCTTTGATTATGGATGAATACAACAAAATCTCTAGTTGCAAAACGGCAAAAGAGATTTGGGATAAGCTTGAGGTTACCTATGAAGGAACCTCACAAGTGAAGGAGGACAATATTAATATTCTTGTCCATGATTATGAATTGTTTAAAATGGAGCCTAACGAATCACTTGCTTCCATGTATAGTCGATTTTCTATTCTCACTAACGCTTTGGACCTTCTTGGCAAGGTTTACTCTAATGAAGAGAAAATTCGAAAAATTCTTAGGATTCTTCCAACGAAATGGAGACCTAAGGTGACGGCAATTCAAGAAGCTAAGAATCTCAAAACTCTTAGCATGGATGAGCTCTTGGGTTCTCTTAAAACCCATGAGAACGAGTTGCAAAGAGAAGAAGGAGGAGAGAAAGTAAATTCAATTCAATGACAATATGGTATCATAGCTCAACTAAAAGAGATGGAGACATGGCACTTCTCTCTAGGAAATTTGAGAAATTCCTAGCAAAGAAGAAGTACTCCCAAGGAAAGATCGACAACAATCCCTCATCCTCAAATAATGATAGATCAACTCATCCTAAAGTTGATAATGAGGAAAGGAAGTGCTTTCATTGTCAAAAATTGGGACATTACAAATCAAATTGTCCGGTTAGAAAAGAGGAGAAAAGAAAGACGAAAGCAAAGAGGGAAGAGCTATACAAAAGATTAAAAGATGCTCTCAAAGGGCATACAAGTGAATCGGATGAAGACGAATCCGATATCGAGTTGAGCGATGAGGAGGTGGCACACCTTTGCCTTATGGCAAAAGATGGAGAGGCATACACACCTTGGCCTCATAGATGAAGCACTCTTGGAGTTACCATTTTCTCTCCGTGGCATAGGGGGAGAAAATGTGTGTTGGTGACAATTAATGTTGGAAGACCATTAATTGTTTTATATCTTTAACATTGACAATTGTTTTCTTTTGAAAACCTTATTTGAGATCAAAATTCTTTTATTAATTTTTAAAATTATCTCAAATATTTGTAATGCTTTTAATAATCTTTTATTTTATCTATGCATAAATTGAGGGGGAGCATATTTCAATTATTCATATGCTATTTATGCTTGTTATTGAAAACACACATTAATTTATTGTCATCATCAAAAAGGGGGATATTGTTGACCTTGAAGGTCTTAATCTTATTTTGATAATAACAATAAATTAATCATGTGTAATTTAACATGTTCTTGATATAAGATTATAGATTTCTTATTTGTAAAATCAAGAATAACATGATTGCTCAAAGGAAGTTTGACAAGGATCATTCAATCAATATCCGATCAAGTCAACGAAGCATTCGACTAAAACCGATCTACCCGAATTCAGATCATTCTTCTACAAGCGTTGGACAAGACAAGAAGATCAATCTCATCACCCACAAGCTAGCAATGCAAATCCATGAAGTACAAAGATCAATAATCATATGCAAAAGCTTCAAGGGAAAAGCTTCAAGTGAAGAATCAATTTGAAGAAACAAATCGAAGCATTCGAAGACTCATCTATTCGGTAATTGAGTGTTTGCTTAGGATTAATGTAAAGTTTCTTAATTGATTGATTATATAGCTCAAACGTATTCTTACATCTTTTAAAGATTGATTCAAACTAGCTTGAAATTGAATTTATTTGAAAAACATCATTTTACAAAAACCGAGTTTCAAAATAAATTCATATTAATTTTAAATGATCATATTTTAAGCTATAATAAAAATTGGTATCTTATAAACATATATTTGAGGTTCAAAAATCATTAGAATTTTATTTGGAACTAAATTATTAAATTGGAAAAATATTTTTATTTTTCGTTTAAAATTCGCTCAATTTTTGCCCAGTTTTGATCTAACGGTAAAATGGATGCCTTCCCGAACTCCGATCATTTTAAATTTTTTACTGTACTTAGAAAACATCTCCTGACAATTTTGACTAAATTTTGAGCATGATCCAACGGTCTAATTGGGAGAAATTAACAAAACAATTTTGAATTTTTTTGTCAAAACTAGCTGTTGGAAAGTTTGAAAATGTATACCTTGGAGCCAAAACCTCTCTTAATCATCCCCAACGGCCATATGGTTTTGTAAGCTATATATATGATGTCTTAGACATGTTTTAAGATACTTGAATCATTGTACAAACTCATTTTATATAAATACAAAGTTATTCAAGTATTCAATTCATTTAATTGATCAATCTTTCATTTTTGAGCTATATACTTTGATCAATTTTGATATCTCTTAGTGTGAGCTTCATTTGTATTTTGTTATACACAAGAGAGATATTGTACATTGGTGTTAGCCACCAAAAATTATTCAAATCATATTTGTGAGAGTTGTATCTCATAGGTTAGCAAGAGGGTATCTTGTGAGAGTATTGTGGTATAGCAATACTTGTAGAGTGTGTGAGAAGAATACACTTGTAGTGGTTTGATCTTCACCCGGAAGGAGATCGGTTTTAGTGGAAGCTCTCGGGGAACTAACCGAGCGCGGAGTATGGGGAACAAGCCGAACCGTGTGGACAAAAAATCTTCGACTTCAAAATGGTTCAATCTTTCTTACTCAATCTCTTTATTTATTTGTTATATTAATTGATTGAAGTTTCTTATATTATTGCTTATTCTTGGGATTGATTATTTAATTGATTGTTTTCCTTGATAAATTTATTTAATTAAGTTGCTTTGCTTAAATATTTTAAAAACGTTTTAATTCCGCATTAAGTTTTTAAAACCCTATTCACCCCCCTCTAGGGTATTTTCCGACCTACATGTTCCTTATCAAACGAAGAGATAAAGAGTGTGAACAAGTGTGAGCGAAGTAAAAAAGGGAAAAACAAAGAAGTACAAGGAAGAAAAGAAGGTTACATTTCAACTATAAAATTTGAAGAAGTAAACACATTTTTTGTACATTAATTACTTGATTTTATATTTAAACATAGACTATTATACATCTTTTTCTTTTATTAATATTTGGGTTACTAGGTCAATAATAGAGTATTTGAGTTTTATCTTTGACTAAGAATCTTTTACATACGTTATATGCTGAGATGAATCGATGAATTCATCCATATCATAGGTAAAATTTGGAAGAGGACAATTGATCTAGAAACAAAATAGATAAAATTAATAGCATGTTTTATTGACAAAGAGTTCTAAGTGTTCAAATGTACATTTAGTTGCATCGAGTTTTGATTATAACAAAATAATGCTCAAGTTATTTTTAAAATTAATGTGGCTCATTTACCATGCTCATGGCTTACCAATCCCAGTGTCACAACCACCGGACCACACCACTTGATGGTTGACTATTTATCTTCATATCTGGTAAATTGGTATCCAATTTTCGTGTGATTAAAAAATATTTGGCCCTAAGATTTCAATCTCCACCCACTTTGCTTGGACAAATGATTTATAAACTCTGTATTGTTTTGTATATTATTAATATAAGTGATCAAATTAATAAATTAAATAATGTATTAAAATATTTATCAGCTAATACATTTCGGTTATTATTATATTATAACTTGGCTGGGGTGTTTAACCAAACACAACTTTTTTTTTAAATACGATGGAAAACTAATTAAGAAAAGAATCATTCCAAATTCTATGTATTTCGGATTTGGGTTTTAATTTAAGTGATCGAGTGTATGATATACCACACATAACTGACACCAAAGTTAGATCTCAATATACCCTCTCCCCCAACCACCTCACTGGACTTAACTCCTCCCCATTATACCTTCAATTTAATTTCATTCAATGAGGTCCAGTTTGAGGAATGAATAGATAAATTTTTTTATGAAACTTGCTAGAGATGATTTTTATAATAGGTAGATCATCTTCACAAGATTCCATTTATAAATTCATACTGAAAGAAGGTGTAACTAGGAATGGCAACGGGGCGGTTTTGCTTAAACCCAAAACTGAACCGTATTCTTTTGTCCCGAACCGAAACCGCAACGGTTTTTTTTTATGAAACCGAAATTGATCCGAATTAATTTACGGTTAACCGATTTGAACCGTCCCACCCCAAATATACGGATTACTGGTCGGGTTGGTCGGGTCGGTCGGGTCAGCCTGCCCCGAATAACTATTATTTTAAGCTAAAAATAAATTTTATACATTAAATCTAAACACACAATTAAACTTCAAACAAATTAAGTATCCATTCTTCAAAAATAATATGTATATTTTCATATAAAATAATATTTTCATATATATTTTTTCATATAAAATAGTATTTTTATATTATATATATATATATATTCGGGGCGGTTTGGGGCGGTTTTTAGAAGAAAAAAAATCGAAATCGAAATCGAAACCGAACCCGCATCTATTTTTTTGTTTAAAACCCGAAATCGAACCGGTCTAAAAAAAACCACCCCGAAATTGCTCCAAACGGATCGGATTGGTTTGGTAACCCGGCGGGTTGGTTTTTTTTGCCACCCCTAGGTGTAACAAAAACTTGATACATATTCATTTTCAACCATTAAAATTTTGGATGATCATCTCACCTACTTCTAATTTGAATTTTTTTTGAAAGTTTGTCTACTCATTATAGAAGTTATCTCTGCCAAATTTTATAAAAATATTTATATGTTCAATTCTTAAATTAAATCTTATTCGACGAAATTAAATGGAAGGTTAGGAGCATCTTCAATAGGCATGTGTAAATCATGCCACATAGGATTTGTGTAAAATTTACACATTGTGTATAATTTTTGGTGCTTTAATGGTGTTGTGTAAAATATGACACATCATCTTTTGTGTAAAATAAGTGTGTATTTTACACATCCACCTCATCATTTTCTCTCTCCAACTTTTTACAAAAAATTTAAAATAGTATAATTAAAAATTAAAAATATATTTTGTAATAAAACTTGCATATTTGAATTCTACTCATCAAGATCTTTAAATCAATACCCACTTTGACTATTTAATTATAAATAAAAAATATTTATAAAAAATTGTTGAATATTATATATTCCATGTGTTTCCATATAATTAGTGCATCATAATTTTATACAAGATTATAAGTACGAACCATTAGAGCAAAAATGAAAATGTATATAATTTATGTGTAAAACAACTTTTTATCAACTAAATGTCAATTATTTATTAATCTACCTATTTTTACATATCAATTTTACATATTACTATTCAAAATGTTCTAACCGAGATAGATCCATTTTTTAAAATAATAAAAAAGAAAAAGAATTCCTTGCATTTAATCCGTGTGGGCTAGCCCAAAGGGGCGAATATGATTGCGTTCACACGGTCAACCCCACCTTCGGGAAGGTTCGGTCTTCGGTGAAGTATGCGGGGATAATTGCGTAATTCAACTTTCCAGATCAATCATTCTATTAAAATATTGGATTAATTTCACTTAAAATTCCCATATTTGCTAAATTTCAGTCACGTAACCCTGTATTTTACGAAATATCAAAAACCTTGACATTTTTAAGCGGCATTTAAGATATAATATACTAGAAATTAGGTAGAAGGTTTTACTACACATTAATTTTTACTAAAACTCCAATGAATAATATTTTTTTGAATGAAGGGCCTATTTTTAATTTGTAATTAGTGTAAGAGGCCTATTTTATTTTATATTTTAAATGAAGGTATTTGAATAAATTTAAATATCATTTAATTAATAAAAATATGTTATATATTACCTAAATTACCCCCTCTTTATGAAATTTGCACAAAAAATATGAATATTACAGTGAAATATGGACTGCAATATGAACTTTGCACTAGAAATATGGACTGCAAAGTTCACATTGCAGTAAAATATGGACTGCAATATGAACTTTGCACCAAAAATATGGACTACAAAGTTCATATTGCAGTAAAATATGGACTGCAAAGTTCATATTGCAGTGAAATATAGACTGTAAAGTTCATATTGTAATCCATATTTTAATGCATATTAGTATTTTTTAGTTTATTTTAAGGGTTGGGATGTCATTTTATAATGAAAAAAAAAACACATGTCATATTATTAATAAAATAAAAAATAGGCCCTTTATTTACAAAAAAATTATTCATTGGCTTTAGTGTGAAAATCTTTCTCTAATAAGACCTTTTTTTAATTGTCCCTATAATATATTAGTTTGTAAATTTGTAAGATGCACTCCACAACATTAAAACATCATCAATGCGAATATAAATTAGATCTATAAGAAAATGTGGACATGTAAACATGTCCACATTATCACGTCTACATTATTCTATGTGATCATAATACACATCTTTATAGTCATGTTCTAAAATACAATCTCAAATGATTCTTGACAAGATTGTCCTTTTCATTTTGGGAAATGATATTAGCACTCCACTTTCATCCTTAGGCACTCCACTTTTACTTTTAGTGACATAAAAAGTGTCCCAAATGATATATATAAGTGTCACTAAAAATGAAAGTAGAATGCCTAAGGATAAAAGTGGAGTGTTAATATCATTTCCCTTCATTTTTTATAATTATTTTTTAAAATGAATATGGATTTTTTTGAAAGAGAATGGCGATTATTTTTCAATGATGTAAAATTTACTTAAAATAAAATTATATAATAAAAGTTAAAATTTAATGTGTGACATTGTCTTCCCTAATTTTTGTCACATCATCTTTATGTTTTTTATTCATAATCGCATTACAAATGGTTTTTTCAATTCGATCAATATCCGTGCATCTTACGTGCTAATTCATTTTTTTTCCAAGTCATAATTGTATTAGAAATGCTTTTATATGCAATGGATGCAGTTCCTTGGAGATAGTGCATTTCTTGGATGCAGTTCCTTCGAGATACTACATTTCTTGGATGCAAAAAAGTATTTCCTTATTCTGACTCTTACAAGAACTAAAATTAGGAAATTTTGGTTGCAATCAAGAGATAATGTGAAATAGTATCTCTGAGCACTCGCATTCTTAAAAAAAATGTGGACATTGTATTAATTTTTTTCAAACTTAAGAATTAGATCCTAATTTATTTTATATTTAATAAATTTGTCAGAAAAAGAAAACCATTAGAATAAAACAATTTTTCAATCTTTAAGATATTGTTCATTTTCTATATTTAGCAAGTCTTTAATTAGAACACTTTTTATTATTTTCAACATTACCCTTTAAGCTATTACCACTTTCTTTATTGTGAATCCCGCCACCTTTTTTTGTTAGGAAAAAAGTAAAGGTCATTTTTGGAAATAAACATTTTCTCTTAAAGTAATCATTATGTCTCTTTAAGTTTTAGTTTTTCAAAGTTGGACAATTAAATTGGGACGAAGGGAGTATAAAATAGGTGTGTATTTTACACATCCACCTCATCATTTTCTCTCTCCAACTTTTTACAAAAATTTCAAAATAGTATAATTAAAAATAAAAAATATATTTTGTAGTAAAACTTACATATTTGAATTCTACTCATCAAGATCTTTAAATCAATACCCACTTTGACTATTTAATTATAAATAAAAAATATTTATAAAAAATTGTTGAATATTATATATTCCATGTGTTTTCATATAATTGGTGCATCATAATTTTTTACAAGATTATAAGTACGAACCATTGGATCAAAAATGAGCATGTATATAATTTATGTGTAAAATAACTTTTTATCAACCAAATATCAATTATTTATTAGTCAACATGTTTTTATATATTAATTTTATATATTACTATTGAAGATGCTCTAATTGAAATAAATCTATTTTTTAAAATAATAAAAAAGAAAAAGAATTCCATGCATTTAATCCGTGTGGGCTAGCCCAAAGGGGCGAATATGATTGCGTTCACACGGTCAACCCCACCTTCGGGAAGGTTCGGTCTTCGGTGAAGTATGCGGGGACAATTGCGTAATTCAACTTTGCAGATCAATCATTCTATTAAAATATTGGATTAATTTCACTTAAAATTCCCATATTTGCTAAATTTCAGTCACGTAACCCTGTGTTTTACGAAATATCGAAAACCTTGACATTTTTAAGCGGCATTTAAGATATAATATATTAGTTTGTAAATTTGTAAGATGCACTCCACAACATTAAAACATCATCAATGCGAATATGAATTAGATCTATAAGAAAATGTGAACATGTAAGTATGTCCACATTATCACGTCTACATTATCCTATGTGATCATAATACACATCTTCATAGTCATGTTCTAAAATACAATCTCAAATGATTCTTCACAAGATTGTCCTTTTCATTTTTTATAATTATTTTTTAAATGAACATGGGTTTTTTTTGAAAGAGAATGGCAATTATTTTCAATGATGTAAAATTTACTTAAAATAAAATTATATAATAAAAGTTAAAATTTATTAAAATTTGAAAAACAAATTATGAAAATAAAAATAATGATGTGTGACATCGTCTTTCCCAATTTTTGTCACATCATCTTTATGTTTTTTATTCATAATCGCATTACAAATGATTTTTTCAATTTGATCAATATCCATGTACCTTACATCCTAATTCATTTTTTTTTCCAATTCATAATTATATTAGAAATGCTTTTGTATGTAATGGATGCAGTTCCTTGGAGATAGTGCATTTCTTGGATGCAAAAAAGTATTTCCTTATTTTGTATTTCCTTATTTTGACTCTAACAAGGACTAAAATTATGAAATTTTGGTTGCAATCAAGAGATAATGTGAAATAGTATCTCTGAGTACCCGCATTCTTAAAAAAATGTGGACATTGTATTAAATTTTTTCAAACTTAAGAATTAGATCCTAATTTATTTTATATTTAATAAATTTGTCAGATAAACAAAACCATTAGAATAAAACAATTTTTCAATCTTTAAGATATTGTTCTCCTTACAAAAGTGCCTAGTTTAACCCAATATTAATCAAAAATATTTTCTTTTTACAACTTATTTCCGTAACTTATTTTCAATTTATATTCTTTATAGAACTTGATTATAAAAATGGTATAATGGATTGTTTGTTATTTCTTCGTGTAATCTTATATCCACCCACCGTACTGTTCTTCAGTGCACTATTCTTCTCACCTCTTGTGAAACTCACCCCATCTAATTTTTGTTTTAATTAATAAGCCACCAAGGTTTTGATCCACCTCTAAAAGTTTTGAAAAATTTCATATCTAAAACATGGATTAATTTAAAATGTTACATTTAAAAAGATAAAAGTGAATATGAAAAAAGTGAGCCCAATATTAATGAAATTATGGCGGTTGGTAAATTGCCACCATGTTTTATGCACGAGCAAACCTAAAGAAAGGGAGAAGAGTTAAATACTAATTAGCATAATAAGAGTAAATTAGTTATTGTATATTTAAGCTAATTATTACTTTTTAACTATTAACTTTTATTCTTTCCATATGTTATATTCAGTGTTCTAAAAGGTGGGCTAGGCGGCCGCTTAGGAGGTGCCTGGGCGCCCCGATTAGTGCCTAGGCTGGTGATTAGGCTCCGAAATAAATTTGGCGGATTTAGGCGGGTGCCTAGGCAAGTTTGGGGGGGGGGGGGGTGTCTAGGTGGGATGAGCGGGAGTTAGGCGGATAGACTTTTATTTTATTTTTCTTGTTTTGAAGGAGTTACCTATTTCTCTCTTTGTTAAAAAAAAAAATACCATTTAAAAAAATACAGTCTATCAACCATCATTAGTACATTCATTTTTCATTCTTTCGATTGAAACAAAATTCTGGCCAACAGTTGCAATTGCTAGAAGACGTTCAAGAAGAGCACTTTGACTAGTTATAAACATACCATGCTACCCTACTTCCTCAATCTTATCTTTCTTCTTATTTTTTTTTATTGTTGCCTTTTCTTTTGCACTAACTTATTATTATTGTTGTTGGTACTGCTGCTAAAAAGAAATTGATAATTTCATATAAATGTGACCCCATGTTCAATTTTGTTTTGGATAGTGAATCCAATTACTATGTTTCGCTTGTTAATTGAACATTTGAACTTCTTTTTATGTTTATTTGAGTATTATGTTTGATTTGATGAATTTTTGATGTTTTATTTTGTATATATAATTTTAGATATATTTAAAAATTAAAAATATATTAAAAAAAATCGCTTAACGCTTGGCCACCTAGGCGTTAGGTCACTGCGCTGGATCTACCTAGCGCCTTTTAGAACTATAGTTATATTGCACAGACGTACCAAATTATAAAAGAAAATAGGAATGCTTGGCAACATTCGATTAATTTTTTTTAAGAAAAGAAAACTAGAAACTTTAAAGTTTAACAAATTTTTAAAAAAATATATTATTCTGTACAGGAGTTCACTTATTATTTTTCTTGCATTTAATTTTTTTTTTTCTAGTCCCAATCCAACATACTTTTGGTGGAAATATTGGATTTGGTTATAACCCATAGATTAATTTGAAGTAAAATTATCCTTCTTTTAATGCAAAAGTGAAATAAGTATAAATTAATTTGAGATCAAAAAAATATACTAAAAGCCCGGGCTTTTAATATATTTGATTAATTTATATGCATATATTTTTTTTTTCAAAAGTATTGGATGGCAGAAATATATTTTGGTGCATACATGACAGTGATTTATCATAAAATATTATTATAAGAAGACTCATCGCGTTGACGAGAGTCTTGGGATGATTCCGCGCATCAACCCAAAAAGCTGAACCACTTACCCCCCTCTCTATAAATAACAAGCACCACTCAGTGTTTCTTCACATTCACACTTCAACAATAATATTTCATTACTCTCTCAACTCTACTGAATCCATACTCTCCCACAGTCAAGCTTCTTTAATTTCTATTTCTATCCATCAAACCAGAAATCATGAAGGTATGATACTATCATTAATTTCCTAATTAAAATTAATATCCAAAACATATAATTTTTTTGTATTCTTTATCTAAGTTTGGCTTGATAATTTTCTCTTTCTTTTTTTTTCAGCAAAAGGTTGTTATTAAAGTGTCCATGGGAGACCACGAGAAATGTCGCTCCAAAGCTTTGAAGATTGCTGTTAGTTTCTCAGGTAATAATTTAAATAATTTGAGCTAAGATTAAAGAGTACGAAGTGTTAACTTTACTCAATTTTGGTAGTTGCCTAGCATTTTCCACTATTAAATCATTAATTTACATCTTAATCTGGTGGCATACTCTTTGTGTTCATAACTAACACTAGAGATCGACCTCCTTTGTCTGTAGTGAGGCATATTACCACCCTTGTGCTTAGAAAATTAAATTAATAAATTTCTGATCAGGAGCCTTAAATTTTGGGTTAATATTTAAGGTAGGTTGACATATAGTGAGGCATATTACCACCCTTGTGCTTAGAAAATTAAATTAATAAATTTCTGATCAGGAGCCTTAAATTTTGGGTTAATATTTAAGGTAGGTTGACATAGATTACGGCCGACTGTGGTGATGCTAATTAAATTTTATTATTTTGCAGGGGTAGAATCAGTTGCACTACAAGGGCCGGAGAAGGATCAGATACTGTTGATCGGAGATATCGACGCTGTTAGCTTGGCAACATTGTTAAGGAAGAAAGTGGGACACTCAGAGATCCTGAGTGTTGGGGCTGTTGATCAGAAGAAAGAGGAGGAGAAGAAAGATGCAACTGTTAATAAAAACGAAGTTACAATGGTGACTCCCCTCTATTATACCATGTACCCTTATGGATCTACCCATTATCCGGTCTACGACATCGTTCCAAACCATGAGCCTTCTTGTTCCATCATGTGAATTACAAAGATTATCAGAATTAGCTTTTATTTGGAATATGTGTGTAGTCGTAACTAAATCTTTTTAATGTTATATTTTATACGCTGTGACACTATAATTTTTGTTGGGTTGAGCTAAAGTTTAATTTATTATAACACCCTAGTATAAGTATGCCTACAAAATCATTGAAGTCCACAACGACAAAGAGAAGTGTCGCTACAAGTCGTAAAATGTAACAATTTTCGTCTTAATTATGTAAGTACAATTATGCATGTCACACAGATTAGCACAATGTAAGTTACATTTTATACATGTAACTTTACAAGTCAACACAATAGTATTATTGGTTCACACTAATGGCTCGTTTGGTTCAAGATTTAAACCATTCCAGGATTGATAAATTCCATTTCGAAATGATTCCCGTGTTTGGTTCAAGTTTTAGGTTTGGAATAAATGATTCCAAGAACAAAACTTCCCCCCCAAGTTCTCCCATTTAAATCATAAGGAATAAGCCATTACCAATGGGCAACTTTTTTAATTTTTCTTGTTAGGACTAAAATAACTCTCTTCCTTATCTCTTGATTGCAACCAAATTTCCCAATTTTAGTCCTTGCCAGAGTCCAAATAAGGAAATACTTTTTTTGCAACCAGGATACGCAATATCTAAAAGGAATTGAATCTTTACATATAAAAACGTCTCCAATGTAACTATGAAATGGAGAAAAATGAAGCAACACGTAGGATACATGGATATTGAATCCAAAAAACCCATCTCTAATGCAATTTTGAATAAGGAACATAAAGATGATGTGATAAAAATTGAGGAAGACAATGTGACGTTGCCCCTCTACATCTAAAGGGCCTCATGGAGAATATCTAAGTTACACGTCATTATTTTTATTTTTATAATTTTTTTTTCAAACTTTAATAAAATTAACTTTAAGTAAATTTTATATCATTGAAAAATATTCGCTATTCTCTTTCAAACAAGATCCATATTCATTATAAAAAATAATTATAAAAAATGATAAGGACAATCTTCCTAAGAATCATTGGAGATTGTATTTTAGAACATGACTATTAATATGGGTGTTATTATCGCATAGGAACCACTCTAGATATTCTTACATATCCACATTTTTTATAAATTCAATTCACATTTGCATTGGAGATGCTTTAATATTGTGGAGCGCATCCTACAAATTTTCAAACTCATAGATCGCATCCTAAATGCTCCTTAAATATGTGGAGGTTTATGATATTTTGTAAAATACAAGGTTACGTGGCTGGAATTTTAATAGAATGATTTGATCTACATGGTTGAATTACACAATTGCCCTCATATACTTCACCGAAAACTAGGGATGTGCAAAAAACCGATGGGATTGATTGAACCTAATCGAACCGTAAGGTTTTTTTTTCCCATTTTTTTTATTAGCCACAAATTGGTTCGGTTTGGTTTCTTTTAGGTTGATGAGGTTCGGTCCGGTTCTCGGTCTTACAAAATTAAAGTCCGAGTAGGACCAAACCGACCGATATAACTATGATACACTCACCAAATGTCTTTCATCTATTTAAAGTGACCCACATGTAACTAAAGACAACCTATTTAGATATTGAAACAACCCATCCTCTCATTCAAAACTCAAACAACAGCCCCTTGCTTTCTTGTTCTAGAGCCTTTAACCTTTTGATCTAGCCACATGACTGTTGAATTTTTTTCTAATAGAAATATATGAGGGATCTTGTATTTGAATTTATACATTTTTGTTTTGATTTTGTTTAGATCTATACAAAAATTTCGCATGTGCATAATATCTGTATTGGGATCTGTTTTGGTTAATTTTTTTTTCGCAAAATTTGTTCAATCCAGCCTTAAACTGAAACTGACTGAGAACCGGATTCCGCCTATAAATATTTAAAACTAAAGATGTCAGTTCAGTCCATTTTTTATTTTTATGGGTCGATTGACCAATCCGTGCACACTTCCACGAAAGACCGAACCTCCCTGAAGGAGAGGTTGGCCGCGTCTTAGCTAGGGAGGGATGGTAAATTATTGTGAACTCAATCATTTTTGGTCCTTTGGGCTGGACCACAAGGATTAAACGCATGGAATTATTTGCCCTTTTTATTATTTTTTAAAATTTTGGAATCTTATTTTGGCCGTAGTTGAAGAAACAAATCATAATAAATAAGAAAAATGTAAAGAACTCACTAAATCATATATGTCCTTTTCTAATGTCTAGTAAAAAGTTAAATGTAATTATTATTCAACTTTAATGGCCACATTAATTTTAAAAATCACCCGAGCATTTTTTTTTCATTTTAGTGAAAACTTGATGCAATTAAATGTGCATTTGAATACTCATAACTTTTTGCTGATAGAACATGCTATTATTTCTAATCTTTTTATTTTTGGATTAGTCACACTCTTTCAAATTTTACCTATAATATGGATGAATCTATCGCTTCATCCAAACGTATAGCGTATGTAAAAGATTCTTACTCACATGCACTTAAAACTGGAATACATTGTTGTTGACCTAGCAACCCGAAAATGAATAAAAGAAAAAGATGTAAAATAGTCTATGTTTAAATATAAAATCAATTAAAGTACAAAAAATGAGTTTACTTCTTCAAATTTTATATTTTTTTTTTTTTTGGTCTACCTTCAAATTTTTTAGTTGAAATGTTACCTTGTTTTCTTCCCAGTACTTCTCTGTTTTTTTACCTTTTTCTTCTCTCATACTTTTTCAAATTTTTTAGTTGAAATGTTACCTTTTTTTCTTCCTCGTACTTCTCTGTTTTTTAACCTGTTTTCTTCTCTCATACTTTTTCACACCTTTTTTCTTTCTTTATTTGACAAGGAACATTTTCACACGTTGATTTAACCGGTTTTACTATATTAAATTCAATCTTCATATGTATGTACTATAATACTTGCACATTGAAAACATAAATAATTTATAAGTACAATGTGTACTTCATAATTAATAATATGTGCACCGTCACATAAATATTTTTAATGTCATTCAAAATATATATTTTATACACAAGGGTGTTAGCATAATAAAAAAATATATGAGTTTTTTCACCCACGTCAAGGTTCACTCACAGCAACCTCGTTTCTCTTCCTCCTCAGACCTCTCCACATGACCGACCATTATGTGTATCTATATAATGCTTGTATCAACAAAAATATATGCAATTTTCCTATAAACATGAATGCCATAAAAAAAAATTAATATCCAAAGAACTTTTCCAACAATATCAACTGATATTCACAAAAAAATATCTGCATATTCAATCAAAAAATTGCATTCAGTTCCTTCTTTAAGGCCAAACAGTAACATTCCAAAAGGAATGACCCATAGAAACTATATCTCTAGATGTACAATTCTCAATTGTGTCCTAAAATAACAAAGTCCTTCCGGTAGCAACACCCACAAAGAAGTGCTATCTACAAAAAAGAGAGGAAGAATATCATTAAAATTGTAGCAAACCTACGTTTCGCAAACTTCTATGTATAAGTGTGTGTTGGTTTGAACAAACAAAATCATGAGATAATTATATTGCCTTCAATCTTCTTTATCATCGTTGCTTCCACCTGTCCCGTGCAAAAAATATTGAAGTTCAGATTGCATCGCTTAAAAAATAATCCTCCATATATTAAAAATGGAGAATGTACGTACGCTAGGAACAAACCAAACGAGCACCAAAAAAACAAATTTAATTAATGCTAGTGACCCACTTTTTCAAGATTTGGTCCATGTATCTCATGGTTGGGTCTATCAATAAATAATATTAAATAAAATGGCAAATATCTATTACATCTAAGTCATCATTTTACCAAATGAAAAAGAACCCATCACATTTCAACATTTGCAACCATAAATCTATTAATGCTTTGGGAAAGAATCAAAGCCTCAGATTGCCCATTCCTTATCAACCTCATATTGTTTCAATGTAATTAAAAACCATAAACCATAAAATTCAATTCCATTCCAGGACAACAATATAATCAGTCCAAAGAAGTTCAGACAAAACTTCCCAAATAACATCCATATATTCTATAAAATCAACCCAGAAATATCATATTGAAATATGCTTTATTAATTTTTTGGGGCCACTGTAGTTTACAATAATAGGTAACAGATTAATGCCAATGGGCTAGGCTAATTAATGTTATAAATATAATATATCTTTTGAATGAACCAAAAAATTATTAAATTAAAGGTCGATTAATTGTAGTTTAAAAGTTTATGCAAAAGAGACAATATTACCACATTTCATCTTCTTCTTTTTTTTGATTAATCATTCACATCAAAGGTAATTACATGAAGTAAGACATAGAAAAACTTTACTTCGCGTCACCCTCCTAAGAGTCTCTCAACCGAGAGAGCAGCTTTAGCTTCCTTCTGCGTCACCAACCGCACGAACCACCACGAACCATGCCATATGCATCATCATCAACTACCACCATAAGAGGTGGACATATCACTAACCACCCACAAAGGGTGGACAAACCACTTTATTACCACAAGGGTGGATAAACCACTTTATTAAATTCGAAACCACGTCCATGGGTTTCGAATCTGTGACCTCTCTAATACAAGATCAGAAAGAGTGCTAGTAGGGTACAAGGCCATTGTCATGTTTCATCTTGTTTAATTATATTAACCAAACCTCTCACTCCTCCATTTTTAATATTTAGTGTCAAGCAATAATACTATTGTGTTGACTAATAGAGTTACAAAGTTTTATCTTGAATAAACTATTTAACAAAGCATGGCTAAAGATAATGAAGAAAATTTATTGTTGAATGGTAAAACTGGAGTGAAGCAACTATGACCAATTAGTCTTTCTAGATCAATTTATATTTCAAGTTGTGAAGACAAACATCTATGTCAAAAAAAGAACACAAGAAGTTAGAGATAAAGTTTACTGTTGAACGAAGATACGTTGTCTGCTAACTTTGGCTTTTCATTTTTGATGCCAAACGAAAATTGCATTCTAAAGGGAAGCAGATTAAATGAACCAATTCTAACATAATCTCTCATGTAAGCTAAGATTAGAAAAACATAAAGAACAAAATTATTTCAGATGTATAAAATGTACATATGCTATAAGAATCTAGGGCTACACAAGAACGAAAAAGGAAAGAAAAGGTCAAGTTGTAATATAGTATTGGTAAGTCCAAGTGTCATACCACAGGGAGGGGAAAGCTTGCAGGCCACGTGTTTGTTTATAAAGGTTTGATTTAATGAAAGTTGTATTTTGAATTGTTTGCAATTTTGAAAAATAAACAAACTTTAATAGTGTTGATCTTACTCTTGTTTAAAGGAAGCAAAGGCTTTGGGGGTTTATTGGTTATACTTGGAAATCATGGTTTATGTATCAAATTAGAAAGGGAACATATGTTTGTCTTAATATATTTCATGTCTCTCACTTGTCAATCGAAAGCTTAGACGTTAGAGGTAAAAGATTTCGAGAAAATACAATCAATCTAACTCCACTAAGACTCTTCATGAAGAAAAAAAAATGTCACATTTAGGGACATATGAGCAATTAGAGAGTTATCAACTATATGCAAAATGTATGTTTAAGAAAGGTATGGATAAGGGAAAATAAAACCTTGCTTTAGTACTTAACCATAAGATTTGACTATATTTGATGCAAACAACTCTAATTTTGTTATAATAGCACAACCATCCATTTATAATGATGGTATCAAATGATATATGTGATGTGCCAAGAAATTAGTATAATTTATTATTTTAATTTATAATTTAGAGAGCATATAATAGTGCTAATATTTATATTTTTTTTCTTTTTCAGGTGGTAGAAACGAATTTGAGAAGATTGAAAAATAGAGAAATTAAAGATTGTGAAGACACCTAAAGTGCTAAATACTTCTGGGTTCATAACTTTTTACTCGAACTCCAAACAATGCGATTCTTGAATCTAAATTGAAGAGAATTTCGAGAGTTACAACTTTTCAGTTCAGCAATTTTCCAAATTCCACCGTTTCAAGATCCAAAATTGCGACGCAAAGTACAGCAATTAAATATGGCGAAAATTCATTATACTAAATTAAATCAAAAGGCCAGCAGCAATATAAACTAAAGGGCAAGGCCCAAAATCATTGAATTAAAGCTAGTCATTTCCAAACCCATATAAAGCCCAATTACCCATTAAACAAATGAGTCAAGCCCATCTATTACTCCTAGACACATTAGAATTTTAATATTATAAAAGCATATAATTGTGCAATTCATGGAGCAGCCAACAGGGGAGGTGGAGCCCAGCATCTCCTTTCTTTTTCTTTCTGTCGATTTCTTCCTTTCTTTAATTTTGTTTTTTCCTTCTTTTCCTTTTTGTTTTTTTTGAAGACCTTGAAGATTTGAAGTGTGTTTAATTTTTTAATTTAATGTCAAGCAAGTATTTTTTACTGTTATTATTTTATGTTTATTTAATTTTTATTATGCTAACGTAAATTTGTGCTAGGGTTAGGATGAATATATTTAATTGATTTTCTTGCACATATTCATGCCAATTGACTCTACCAATTTAATGCTTAAATATTAAATACAATTCTTTCTATTGGATGCCTTCTTTAATTGATAAAAAATAAAGTTGGATTATCGCTATTTTTTATTGGATTCACCTTATGATTTGTTAAGAGCTGATATAAGGTGTATTTTGATGGATATAATGAGTCTTTTGATTTTATATATAAGTATGGCTGTGGAAGAATTACAATTGGATTTTATAAATTACTTGAACTTGAATGATTTTATTTTATGAATCTAATAGAGTCGAGAGACCAAATTAGTGCGAGATAAGAGTAGAGTTTATGTGTATGAATAATTAGGAAGATGATATTAAATATATGATTCCAAAACCCTAGTCATTTAATTCATTAATTTTATTATATTGCTTTGTATTATTTAATTTAGTTCCATTAATTTAGTTTACTTGCTTTACTTTATTAAATTTAATTTGCTTTATTTAATTTGTTTGATCACCTGAGTTTAGTGAAACATTAACAAGATAATTATAAAACATACTGTTTGAGTCCTTGTGGGATCGACCTTGCTTACATGCTACACTATAAATTGATTCGTGCGCTTGTAAGTATTAAAATTTATCACAACAATATATTCGTTCTTGTTTGAAGTATTTGTATATGAATGACTCTCATATCACTAATTATACAAGGTATGAAGAGTCTAAGTTGTTGGTCGGATTTCAACCCTAGAGGGGGGTGAATAGGGTTTAAAAACTTTAATGCGGAATTAAAATCTTTTCTAACAATGTTTAAGTAAAACAAATTACTAAACAAATTTATCAAGGAATGCAATCAAATAAACAATCAAGCAAATAAACAATCTCAAGCAAACAATAATATGGCAAGTAAATAAAGAGATTGAGTTAGAAAGATTGAACCGATATGAAGTCCAAGACTTTTTATCCACACGGTTTTGGTTTACCAAACCATAATCCGCGCTCGGTTAGTTCCCCGAGAATTTCCACTAATAACAATCTCCTTCCGGGTGAAGATCAAACCACTACAAGTGTATCCTCTCACACTCTTTACAAATATTGCTTGACCACAATATTCACACAAGAAACTCTCTCTTGCTAACCTTGTGAAATTTACCTTTCACAATTTCTAAACAAGAATTTACTTTCTTGTTTTTCTTATGAGATTTACCTCTCACAATTGAATACTAAATTGTTTGGTGATTCACACCAATTAACAATAACTCTCAAGTGTTTAAAGAATACAATTAAAGCTCACACTAGAGTTACTTGATTGATCAAGATTTATAGCTCAAAAGATTAATGATTGATCAAAAACAATTTCTTGAATCTTTTGATATTGAAGATAGATGAAGTATAGATTATGAGAGTGATTCAAGGTGTTTAAAATGTGTCTTAGATAGTTTATATATAGTCCCAAAAGTGATATAGCCGTTCTAGAGGTTTGGTAGAAGTTTGGTATCAAAATAGTAAAAAATCAAAAATCCAACGGCTATATTCTGAAGCATCAGTCGACTAAGCAAAACTATCAGTCGACTGATGGACCAGATTGCCCATCAGGCCAAAAGGCCAAAAATTCCAATTTTTGCACTTTTGCATTTAAGCTCCAAAATTAATTCTAATGCTTTGGGCACCTTAAAAATAAGTTCCTAAGACACTTATTTTAGGGAAAACTCAAAATAATGATCGTTTGAATTTAATATGAATATATTTCAAAACCGATTTTTACAAGAATGATGGTTTGAAAGAAATTTTGATTCAAACTGATTTTGATCAATCTAAGAATGATGCATGAACATGTTTGAGTTATATAATCAATCAATTAAGAAACTTTACATTAATCCTAAGCAAACACTCAAATACCGAATAGGTGAATCTTCGAATGCTTCGATTTGTTTCTTCAAATTGATTATTCCTTTGAAGCTTTTCCCTTGAAGCTTTGGCATATGATCCTTGATCTTTTGTACTTCATAAAAGGCATTGCTAGCATGTGTGTGATAAGAATGAACTCTTGCTAGACCATTGCTTTGTTGACTTGATCGGATATTGATTGAATGATCCTTGTCAAACTTCCTTGAGCAATCATGCTATTCTTGATTTTCCAAATAAGAAATCTATAATCTTAAATCAAGAACATGTTAAATTACACATGATTGATTTATTGTTATTATCAAAATAAGATTAAGACCTTCTAGGTCAACATAAGTATCATTTGTATACTAACATATCCATTAATTACTAAAGAACTCAATATACATGACATAAGGAGGTAAAGGTAATTAGGGATAAAAGTTCTATACTCTTTATAGTATTATATACCACCAAATATTATGGAACTTGATGAATATATGAGAAGTATAATCATTTTGATAACACTAGGCATGAAGTTTTAAATAATTGGATAATTAACCATGAATACCTTTACAATAGACTCATCTAGACTTGGCTAAGTGTTTTACCATTTCATAATACATGAAAACATGCTAATAATAAAGGAGAATTAACAAAACACTTGTACTAATAGATGCTGAATGAATTTGTTACAAGTGGTTGAGAATATAAAAAGAAGAAAAGGATTTCTCTCTAAATTCTAGTCTAATTATCTTCAAGCTTCTCTTTTAATTACAAGATTGAATTCTCTCACTAGAAGTTAAGTACTTGAAGCTTGTCCCAAGTCCTCTATTTATAGATGCATAAAGGAGGTCGATGACAAATGATCAAGTGGGCGAGTTGATTTAGTTGGCAAATGGAGCAAGTTGGCAAGTTAAGCTTTAAAATAACTGCAAGCGTTTAGGATCGATCTTAACCTTCTAGGATTGATCCCAAAACCTACTGGAAAATCTGCAATTTTCTTATTCACCTAGGACTGATCCTAAGATTCCTGGGATCAATCCCAAGTCTTTGAATCAGGCTTTTTATTCCTTTCTTCCTTCAAACTTTCACAATGCTCCAAACTTTCTCTCGTGTCATTCTTTTGTACATTTCTTGATCAATCCAATGCATATACCATGATCAACCTTTCCATACAAAACCATGCTAGAAAGAACATGTTAGCAACCTTAATTGCTTAAGAATCAACAAGTGGTAATTTGAGTTTTAATTAATGTGTTTAGCCATATAAGTACACTATAATGCCATTGCATAAGCATATACATATCCATTATAATGTGCTTATTAATATGGTCCTGAAAGTACTACTAAACTTTAAGAGGGAAAATAAAGAGTACAATGTAGTTTTCCTTATGTGCACAGTTGGTTTAGTTAGAAAAGATAAGAATAGGTCGTTGGTTTTAGGGGTATTTTCGGTTTTGGTTGGGGTGGAAACCGGGGTACCCCAAACTCAAACCAAATGCAAAAGTTCGGTTTCGGATTAGAAATCTTGTAAACCCAAACTCGAACCAAATATTTCAGTTCAGTTTTATTTGGTTTTACTTATATATTTTTCAAATGATTTTAACAAAAAAAAAACAGTGGCATATATCAACAAAGGGATTGCAAATAACTAAAATACTAAATATTAGGCATATAAAGTAATATACATTACAAAATGAATAAGGAATTCAGCTTGAAAGATATATTGCTCTGTGTTATTTATGTTATAATTAAAAAAAATGGGAAAGGAGGAAACATGTGTTCGATTTACACCAATGTAACTAAAAAAAATGAAGTGAGGGTTTGAATGATAATTTCTAATTCATTTACTTAATCCAACCGAGTTGTACAAATATGAGATCAAGTTAATGATTTACACTTTCTCTATAAAATAAAAGCGGTGCACTTATTACATATAGTGCAACTCGGTTGTATAGATTGGGTAAACTAGCAGAATGTTTGCAGCTGGGATATATATATATATATAAATACAACCTATATCTATATTTATGTTGGATTCACACATCCGATATACTATTAACTCACCAATAGGAAGCTAGATTAGTCCTCTTAACAAATCTTTAATGTTTTATTGCATGTTAGATTTGTCCTTATTCTTTAAATTTCCCTTCTATAACAACATATATTCACATTTTGATATGTATACACAAATCTGAGAAATAGATGACATACCTGATCAATTCAGCGTGTGATGGTGATGTCATTTTGCTCCTAAATTTAAAATTCGGTTTGATTCGGTTTTGGACGGACCAGCCCCGAAACTAAACTAAATTATTTGGTTTCGGTTCGTTTTCCTATTTTCGGTTTTTGTTATTTTTTTGGTTGGGGATTTTTACAGATTGGTGATCCGGATCGGTTCGATCTGTTCGGTTGGTTTTCAGATTGGGTTTAACGGCCTTAGTCGGTTTGGTTTATGGTTATAACATGTATAAAACTGACCAGCTAAACCAGCCAAAACCAA
This sequence comes from Lonicera japonica, assembly GCA_021464415.1. Taxonomy (NCBI): domain Eukaryota; kingdom Viridiplantae; phylum Streptophyta; class Magnoliopsida; order Dipsacales; family Caprifoliaceae; genus Lonicera; species Lonicera japonica. The sequence continues at coordinate 109,288 of JAKCWG010000097.1, forward strand.
TTAGCCTCAGCTCAAGGTTTTTCGGTACTCAGTCCGGTTAGGTTAGATAACAAGAGGCAAAACCAACAGGGTATGTCTGGTTGAAACTTGTGCTCAAAATCAAACAGAACCAACCCATGAACACCCCCAATGCGCAAGGACTACAATTTTTTTACAGACTATAGAACTAAAAGCTCATATAACAAAGCTTAGTTGAGCTACTGCCCCAAAAAAGCTTGGCACGTCTAAATTAGTATCATGTCCTTAAGAGCATCCACATTGGGTACGGTAAATTGATAAACTTACCCTACCCCTCTTCACAGTGGAGAAGGTAAACGGATAAAAATGAGGAAGATATGGTAGAGAATGGGTAAACTTAACATATCACTAAATTTTAGTCATACGATCGTCCTTCATTCGTATGAAATTTTGTGATTAAAAAAAGAAAAGAAAATAGTCATATGAGTGTGGCTTACTTGTATGAGCCCATACAAGTAGTATGACTATTTTTTGAAAATGGTTATACGAGTAAGCTATACACTCGTATGACCATATTTTTTAAAGCACAAAATTTCATACGAATGAAGGACGATCGTATGAGTATATTTTTATCATTTTCGCTGTGTACAAGACTGAAACTTAATTACCACCAATCAATAAATTTAGCCTAATATTTACAATACCCGCTCCGGATGCTCTAAAATCGTTGATTGAGATAATTTTACAAGTCTCGTCCAAATTTGATTGGTGTATTATTTTTGGCTGAAATTATCTAATGATCTCTTCACTGCCATGCAACTTCACCTCTTTACCAATAAGAGATGGGAGATATACAATGGCACCTATACGGTAACATTACAATTTTTAACAGCTATACTCCTTGTTGTCCGTTTCATCCCGGCCCAATTCTAAAATGAACCGACTTGTAAAATAGAAAATTCATACATCCAAACATGCCCATCAACAAACTAGATTAATGCATAATTTGCATTTAACTATGTAACCAATCAACAAGTGTAAAAAGAGAAAAAAGTCGAAAGTACTTGCAAATGTGGGTAAATCACCAACAGTTTCTCTATTGCTCATCTTTAAACCATTACGGATTATCAGCATAAAAAGCAAAACAATTTACTTCACTTCCTATGCTCAACCTGACTACACATTAGTCTACTCAACACAACAAATACTACTATCATGTGTCATGTGTTATTCGCAACCTAGCCATCTAGAATGCTGATTTGGCTAGTAATTTCCTAATAAGCTCATATCTCAGCACTTGAAGCCAAATCTAAGGCAAAAATGCGATCACCTGCAAATGAAAGGCAATATATCAAAAAAATATAACCTATACAAACCTTTTAACTAGCGAGATTGAGTTGAAATCGCACGGAGCACACTGAGATCAAGTAACAATCGAGCAACAAGAACTATATATAGTAAGCAATTGATATTGTGGAACCTTAGTCGGATTATAATTGAGAATTTGAGATTAGGGAACCCTAACTAGAGCAACCGTGTTTGAGCTGTAAAGCAGCCATCGAGACTAGCGAGCAAAATAGGAAGGAATGATAGTGATGATAAGAATTATAAATAAGATGATCTAAAATAATAAAAGAATAAACTTATTTGGGACGGCCTTTAGAGTTAAATAACGTCGTTTGGTCTACTATTTAGGATGTAGGCCTATATATCTAATAGTATAATAGTATTATGGAGAAAGTCCTCTGTAATAAATTTTTTCTCTCCTATTTAATTTTTATTTAATTATAGTGTCATTTGCTGCTTTTCAATAATTCACTTCTTTAATAATACTAATCTACTTCTTTTCAATAATTCACTTCTTTAATAATACTAATCCACTTCTTTTGTAATAATTATATATTATCTTCTCTCTTATTAATTGCTATTATAATTGCCATAATAATAATACATTTAATACCAATACACTCTCTCTTATTAATTGCTATAATAATTTTCATAATAATCTATATTATTTATTATTGTTATAATAATAATATAATTATTATTATTATCATAGTAAAATCTAGGAATTGTAATAATTATATTTAGTAATAAATAATTTTTATTATGAAACATTTATTTACTTATTTTTTAAAATTTTTCATTTTTCATATTTACATCTATACTTAGTATATTTTAGTATTATGGAAGGAATAAGATGAGGTTGCCCTATTTATTGTACTCTTTAATGTTTCTTTTTTATTTTTCTTTTTTAAAATTATTTTTTTAAGCATGAACTGAATTATTATTATTATTATTATTATTATTATTATAGCAAAAATGCATCATTTTACCCGCATTATTTTGAGCTTTCACTGCTTTTATTATTTGAATTAATTGTGTATTTTATTGTATAGTTAAAGCTATATTTTACATGGATTTGTAGTGATTTTATTCAATTTTTGTTCATTATTACATAATTTTTTTAATAATAATTTGAATACCATCCCGTGCATCGCACGGGTTTGTAACTAGTATAAGTTAATATTAGGGACATGAATAATATTCTCGTCTCATTAGTCGTTATTATAATCATGGGGTTTTACCCTTCCCCAATAATAATTAATTGGGATACAACACACATTTGTCTTTAAAATTTTGTTTCTTATAACCGTTTTTCTTGAGTTGGAATAAAGTGAGACACTTCCTTTGGCCCATAGCCTCAAACTCCTTACCTACCAGAGTTAACCTCGCTCATCGTTCAATCCCTATTACTACCAATTGCCCTCTTTGTGATGTTACTTATGAGAATATTGTTCATATTTTATATAAGTATCCAGTGGCGGGCCAAGCTTTCTCATGCCGTGGCATTAACTAGTGTTTGTTTCTCGTAAGTGGAGCGACGCTGATTTAATTTTCTTGCTCTTAAATGTCAAAAGGCAGAGCTAGCTTAAAGAGCTGGCAGCTATGTGTTTGTGGCAAATTTGGAACAACCATAATTCATTGGTTTCGAGGGGAAGGGCAGGCACTCGGATTTCATTGCTTCTTTAGCCAGATCCTTTCTGCAGCGGTTCTGGGAAGCTAATGTCCCCACCGCCATTGTTGCTACTTCTCCGAGGTGCTGGCAACCACCGGTGTGAAATTTTGTGAAGGTTAATTTTGACGCATCCATTTCGTTGGCATATCGTCTGGTTGGGATATATTGGAGTGGTGATTAGGAACTATAAGGGTAGTTTCTGGCAATGATGTGTAAGAGTCTCAATATTTAGATGGACCCAAGCTCAGCTAAAACCATAGCAACCCTTTATGCGACTAAGTTTGCTGAAGATCATCATTTTCCAAATATTGATTTTGAAGGGGATGCCCTGGTGGTTATCATTTAGGTTAGCATCATCACTAGTAATTCTGGGCATTTTGGGCACATCATTGATGATATTAGATCCATGTTGTTTTTTTCGATCCTGTAGTTTGTACTTTACTCGGGGGGAGGGTAATGGTGTTGCCTATATCTTTTCTAGCTTGCATGCTTTGAACGGTTCTTGTTTTAGTTGTATTGTTTGGATGGAGGAGGCGCCTGCTTTTTTGTTGCCTGCCCTCCGATATGACTTTATTTCTTAATGTTAGTGCTTTTAAGTTTTTTCCTAAAAAAAAAGAAGAAAATAAAATAAATAGAACTCTTAAATTACAAACATAATAAAAGCATTTAGTAAATTATAATTAATGGCGCAGCTCATAACAAATCATTGAATTCGAATTCGAATTCAAAATCAAAATTTTATTTATGTTCTCTATAAATTCCTTAACAGTATCATTTATAAATACACGAACTAACATACAATTGCAATACAATAAAGGATGTTGGTAAAAGAACCATTAAAAATTAGTTTTAACACCCAGTTTTTTGAAAAAGAAAATCACTTAATTATATTTTATACTTTAAAGACACCCTAATACTTATTTTTATTTATCATCACTGCTTCTCCTTACCTTCATGTTTGTCAACGATTATCCACTCATGTTGCAATTGCTTCTGCAACTTTTACATTATGATAACATGTCGATTTACGTACATATCTAATTATGTAGATAGTAATTATATAAGATATAAGTAAAATGCCATTTTTTAACGAGAGTTTATCACGTGTCCTATATTTAGTACATTTATTTTTTAATATATTCTTTTTAATTACCCCACTCTTCTTTCTTCTAACATTTGATATATATTCTTTATCTTTTTGATGGCCCATGTTCTCTCTCATAATTTATTTCGTTAGTGTTCATACCATATGTTTAAATCTTAATTATTAATCCTTAATTTTTCTTCTCATTAAAAAAAGCACATTGTTCGTAGGTTCAAAAACAATTCTATTTAAAACGGTTGGTTCACGAGTTTGAAATAATTCCACGAGTAGTTATAAAACATGGAAAAAAAATATGTGTGTGTTATACACATCATTCTTTAAAGACAACATTGGACTTTTGTTCTTACAAAATCTCTATTTACTTGAGTTTCACAAATGAACGTAATTTTTCTTATAATTACTTATAACTAGAATATTTGCTTTCGAAACCTCATAATTAGAATTAATATTCTATGTACTAAATTTTTTTATAATTACTTTATTGATAGTAAAACTTTTAAAGTGTTGTGCATTGCGCAAATTGCATACTTGTGGTTAGTAAAGCGGCCAACAGCAACCATATTAAGCCACGTGGCACTATATTAAATCGGTGAATTAAAACTAAATGCATATAAATATTATTAAATACTTATATATATAATTGCTCTATTAAGTCGTGGAAAATTAATATTTTTCTTACCTACGATTTTTATCACCTATTTTTTACGTACATTACATTTGTTGTACCTTTGTTATATGTGATAAGAATACCCAATAAGTATAACATATCAATAAAAATATGTAATAACAATATTCAATAAGTATAACATTGCTCTTCAATTATTATTATATGAGTATGTTTTGACCGACTGTTTAATTTTTTTTTTCTTTTAATTAAATACATGAATTAAACACTAGACATTAAATGCTCCATTGGTTGTTCAGCTTTTTTTGGCATTGCATGAATGCTTGATGTGATCGTTCATATTTTCTTCCCTACTAAATGCAAATAATCATTACTAAATGCATATATATAATTGCTCTTGATGTTTTTGTTTTTTTTCCTGTTAAATCCATGAATCATATAAAACAATAGTCTTTCAGTAACGAAAACTGTAATAAAAGAAATTAATTAATTGGGGTTTCACGAAATAAATGGAGATGCAAATTATATCCTTTGTAAAATTATTCTCTTTCAGTAAAAAATGATATCTAGCTAGCATGATGTTTTTGGCAAGTGCAATTTTGCTTTAAAATATATTATACTCTTTTAGCAAAATTGGTATCTATCACAAGAAAAGCATTATGGTTTCTGGAATACAGTTTTGCCACAAGATGATTACTAGGATAATTGCATTTGTCTTAATCTGAGTGGCGCAATTGTATTACATAATTAAGACAAAAATTGTTGCATTTTATGACTAGTAGCGATACTTCTCTTCATCGTTGTAGACTTCTATGATTTTGTAGACGTACTTCTACTAGCTAGGGTGCTCTAATAGAATTAAACTTCATGCATCCACGCCCAAAAAAATAGTATTAAAATTGATTTTAGGGAAAACTAGAAGTACAATACAAAATAAATTGTAGCTCAATAAACTCAACATAAATTATAGTGTCATGTGTATAAATATAATATTAATAAATTTAGTCACGTCTATGTCAAAACCTAGATCCGCACATCTTTGTCCATGAACAAATTAATGTTTAAAGTAACCATTTGAGATTATTCCTTAATTCTGATACAATGTTTTAAAGTAAACCTAGATCCGTACGTCTTCGTCCGTGAACAAATTAATGTTTAAAGTAACCATTTGAAATTATTCCTTAATTCTGATACAATGTTTTAGTAATTCACAAGATGGAACAGGAAGGCTCATGGTTTGGATTGACATCGTGGACTAGGTAATGGATAGATCCATAAGGGTGCGTGGTACAATAGAGGGGAGTCATCGTTGTGACTTCATTTTTATTAACATTTGCTTCTTTCTTCGGCCCCTCTTTCTTCTCCCCTTCTTTCTTCTCCCCCTCTTTCTTTTGATCAACAGGCCCAACACTCATGATCTCCGAGTGTCCCACTTTCTTCCTTAACAACATTGCCAAGTTGACTGCGTCAATCTCTCCGATCACTAGTATCTGATCCTTCTCCGGCCCATGTAGTGCCACCGACTCTATCCCTACAAAATTAAGTTTAATTAGTATCCCCATAGTCAGTCATTCGTAATCTATGTTAAATGTACTGTCAACCTACGGACAAAAGAGCTCAATATCTAGTGTTGATTATGAACACAAAGAGTATGCCACCAGACTAATATGTAAATGATTTAATCGTGGAAAATGCTAGGCACCTACAAAAAATGAGTAAAGTTAACACTACGTACTGTTTAATCTTAGCTCAAAGGTATTTAAATTATATATTAATTACCTGAGACACTAGCAGCAATCTTCAAAACTTTGGAGTGACACTTCTTGTGGTTTCCCATGGACACTCTAATAACAACCTTTTGCTGAAAAAAACAGAAAATCATCAAGCCAAACGCAGATAAAGAATACAAAAAAAAAATTACAAGTTTTGGATAGTATAAGGAAATTAATCATGGTATCATACCTTCATGATTTCTGGTTTGATGGATAGAAATAGAAATTAAAGAAGCTTGACTGTAGAAGAGTATGGAAATAGTACAGTTGAGAGAGTAATAAAAGTTTTATTGTTGAAGTGAGAATGTGAAGAAAAACCGAGTGGTGCTTGTCATTTATAGGGCGGAGAGAGGGGGGGGGGGGGGGGGGGGGGGGGGGGGGGGGGGGGGTTCAGTTTTCCATTTAATAATTGGGTGGATGCATGGAATCATCCCAAGACTCACGTCGTCGCGATGAGTTGTCCTATAATAATATTAAGATAAATCATTTTAGATGTATTCACCAAAAGTATATTTTTGCCATCCGATATGTTTAGAAAAAAAAATGTGTATATGAATTAATTAAGTATAATGTAATTGGGCTTTTAATATAATTTTTCGGTCTCAAATTAATTATATTTATTTGACTTTTGCATCAAAAGAAGAATAATTTTATTTCAAATTAATCTATTGGTAATAATAAACAAAATCCAACATTTCCACCAAAAGTATATGTTGGATTTGGTACTATAAAAAAATAAAATTTAAATGCAAGAAAAATAATAAGTGAACTCTTGTACAAAATAATATTTTTCTTTAAAAATTTATTAAACTTTAAACTTTCTAGATTTTTTTTTTAAAAAAAAATAATCAAATGTTGCCGAGCATTCCTCTATTTTCTTTTATAATTTGGTAAGTCAGTGCAATATAACAGATGGAAAGAATAAAAGTTAATAGTTAAAAAGTAATAATTATCTTAAATATATAATAACTAATGAGATAATGGGTTATAAGGTCTCGCTCCGTAATGTGTTATAACTCTAAGGATGGATTCATGTTTAATAAAGGAAAATAGTACTAATTTCATAATTTGGTTTTACAATAAGGACATTTTTCATAATATTAATTTATTTTAAGGAAAATGATAAATGTTGATGGACAAAACTACCCTACTATATCATTTATTCTAATTATACAAAAGACATATTATTCTCTCTTACATACACATAGTTTAGAGAGAGAAAACAAAAAACAAGAGAAAAGAGAAGTTGTCTCACCACCACCACCACCACCTTACTCTCCGATCGTATCTCCGAGAGGATCATCGTTCTCATCATCATCGTTCTCATAATCATCTTCTTCTTCTTCTTCTTCTTCTTCTTTTCTAGATCTGCAATCGTAAAACATATATAACTTTTGATTGAACCGTTGGATTTGGCTGATTTTTGGATATGTTGTTCGGAAGACAAAGTTACTATTGTTGCGCGAAAAATTAAGACGATCAAAAGTTGTTTTACTATCGAAATCAATCAATTTTGACAGCCCAGCGGGATTTGAAAAAAAAAATATGATTGTAACTCTTTTTTTTTAATTTTTTACGAACCTTACGTCAATCCATATCTATATACATATAAATAAATTGAGTGGATGTTGATCTCATCAATTTTGTTGTTCTCTATTCTGTAATGGTGCTAAAATTATTTTAGCACCTTCTGATTTGTTGTTCAAGTGGTGTTATCTTATGGTTGTTGTTCAGAAGGTGCTAAATGCATTTAGCACCTTCTGGTTGTTGTCTAGATGGTGCTAAATGCATGTAGCACCCTTTGGTTACTGTCCAGAGGGTGCTAAATGCATTTAGCACCTTCTGGTTGTGGTGCTTAATGTATTTAGCACCTTCTGGTTGCTGTTCGGAGGGTGCTAAATGCATTTAGCACCTTCTGGTTGTGGTGCTTAATGTATTTAGCACCTTCTGGTTGCTGTCCGGAGGGTGCTAAATGCATTTAGCACCTTCTGATTGCTCTCTAGGGTGTGATAAATGCATTTAGTACCTTTTGGTTGTGGCGCTAAATGCATTTAGCACCTTATTGTTGCTGTCTAGCGGGTGTTAAATGCATTTAACACCTTCTGGTTGTGGTGTTAAATGCATTTAACACCTTTTGGTTGTGGTGCTAAACGCATTTAGCACCTTCTGGTTGTTGTCCAGGGGGTGCTAAACGCATTTAGCATCCTCTGGTTGCTGTCCAGGGGGTGCTAAATGCATTTAGCACCTTCTGGTACCTTTTGGTTGTAGTGCTAAATGCATTTAGCACCCTCTGGTTGCTATGCAGGGGGTTCTAAATGCATTTAGCACCTTCTGGTTGCTGTTGGTGTTATAATGATACGATATTATAAGGAAGGGGTATTAGTGTCTTTTTTGTATAGTGTCCTTAATTTACACAGCTAATTTTTAAATGTCCTTTATAATTATATTATTATTATAATGAGCCCTTATACCTAATTGCCTCATAACTAATTTACTTTGATTCTGCTAAATAATATTTAACTCTTCTCCCTTTCTTTGTTTTGGCTCGTGCGTAAATCATGGTGGCAATTTACCAACTGCCATAATCTCATTATTATTCGGCTCACATTTTTCATATTCACTTTTATCCTTTTAGAGGTGGGTCAAAGTTTTGGTGGCTTATCAAAAAAATTTAGATGGGTTGAGTCTCACAAGGGTTGAGAAGAATAGTACGGTGGGTTGATTTAAGATTACCCGAAGAAATAACAAACAATCCATTATACTTTTTTTTTAATCAAGTTTTATAAAGAATATTAATTGAAAATAAGTTACGGAAATAAGTTGTAAAAAGAAAATATTTTTGATTAATATTTGGGTTAAACTTGGCACTTTTCTAAGGAGAACAATATCTCAAAGATTGAAAAATTATTAAAATATAAAATAAATTAGGATCTAATTCTTGAGTTTGAAAAAATTTAATACGCTGTCCACATTTTTCTTTAAGAATGCGAGTACTTAGAGATACTATTTCACATTGTCTCTTGATTGCAACCAGATTAAATTTCCTAATTCTAGTCCTTGCTAGAGTTAGAATAAGGAAATACTTTTCTGCATCCAAGAAATGTACCATCTCCAACGAACTGCATCCATTGCATATAAGAGTATCTCGAATGCAACTATGCATTGAAAAAAAAAATTAATTAGTACGTAAGATACATGGATATTGAATTGAAACAACCATTTGTAATGCAATTATGAATAAAGAACATATATAATGATGATGCGACAAAAATTGGGGAAGACAATGTGATGTTAACCCTCTACAGGAGAGCCTCTTAAACAATGTCACACGTCATTATTTTTATTTTCATAAATTTTTTTTCAAACTTTAATAAATTTTAACTTTTATTATATAATTTTATTTTAAGTAAATTTTACATCATTGAAAAATAATCGCCATTCTCTTTCAAACAAAATCCATAATCATTATAAAAAATGAAAAGGACAATCTTGTAAAGAATCATTTGAGATGGTAGTTTAGAACAAGACTATGAAGATGTGTATTATCATCGCATAGGACAACTCTAGACATGTTTACATGTCCACATTTTTTTATATATCTAAATCATATTTGAATTGAAGATTCTCTAATGTTGTGGAGCACGTCTTACAATTTTACAAACTAATATATTGTATCCTTAATGCCGCTTAAAAATGTGGAGGTTTATGATATTTTGTAAAATACAGGGTTAAGTGACTGAAATATAGCAAATATGGGAATTTTAAGTGAAATTAATCCAATATTTTAATACAATGATTTGATCTGCAAGGTTGAATTACGCAATTGCCCCCGAAGGAGAAGTTGACCGCGACTTAGCTAGGGAGGGAGGGCAAATTATTGTGAAAGCAATAATTTTCGGTCCTTTGGGCTGGCCCACAAGGATTAATTGCATGGAATTATTTGTCTTTTTTATTATTTTAAAAAATGAATTCTCTTCATTAAATTTTTATTTAATTTTGTTTAATAAGATCTAGTTTAAGGGTTGGACAGATGAATTTTTTTATAAAATTTGATGAAAATAATTTTTATAATGAGTAAACCACTTTCAAAAAAGTTCATCAAAAAATTCAAATTGAAAGTAGGTAAGATGATTATTCAAAATTTTAATGGTCGAAAATGAATATGCATCAAGCTTTTATTATACCTACTTCAATTATGAATTTATTGATGAAATTTTGTGAAAATAATTTACCTATTATATAAATCATTTCTATCAATTTTTATGAAAAATTCCATCCGTTCATTCCTTGAATGACCCCACTGCAAAATTGAAATAAAAGTGTAACGAAGAGACGTCAAATCCGGTGAGGGGGGAGTGTGTGTTGAGATCTAACTTTGGCTTTAGTTCTGGGTAGTATACCATACACTCAATCACTTAAATTAAAACCCAAATTTAAAATACATAGAATTTGGAATGATTCTTCTCTTTATTAGTTTTCCATCGTATTTCGAAAAAAAAAAATAGGAAGAAGAAGAAGGTGTGTTTGGTTAAACACTCTACCCAAGTTATAATAATAACCGAAATATATTAGCTGATAAATATTTTAATACATTATTTAATTTATTAACTTGACCACTTAAATTAATAATATACATACAGCCTTTACAAATCACGTGTTCGAGCCAAGTGAGGTGGAGATTCAAATCTTAGCGCCGAATAGTTTTTAATCACATGAAAATTGGATACCAATCTTCCATATACGAGGATAAATACTCAACCGCCAAGCAGTGTGGCCCGGTAGTCGCAACTCTGGGATTGGTAAGCCATGCGCGTGGTAAATGGTAAACCACATTAATTTTAAAAGTAACTTGAGCATTTATTTTGTTGTAGTCGTCGAAACTCGATGCAACTAAATGTATATTTGAAACACTCAGAACTCTTCGTTTATGAAACACGCTAATATTTTTATTTATTTTGTTTTTAGATCAATCGTGCTCTTCTAAAGTTTACCTATAATATGAATGAATCCACCAATACATTTCAGCATAAACGTATGTAAAAAAATTTTAATCAAACATAAAACTCGAATACTCTATTATTGACCTAGTAGCTCGAATATTAATAAAAGAAAAGATGTATAACAGCCTAAGTTTAAATATAAAATCAATTAACGTACAAAAAATGAGTACACTTCAAATTTTGTAGTTGAAGTGTTATCCTCTTTTCTTCCGCGTACTTCTTTGTTTTTCCCCTTTTTTATTCGCTCATGCTTTTTGACACCTTTTTTGTTTTTTTATCTCCCTGTTTGACGTACTCGTTGGTAGATGCACTGAATCATCTCAAGATTACGTCAACGTGGTGAGTTGTCTTATAAGAGCATTTACAGCGAGTGAGATAAAATGATAAATTTATTCTACTAAAGTTTACAATAAAAAAAAATTGTAAATTAAAATTTAAGTAGGTAAGATAGATAACGAATAAAATTTATTTTATGATTAAATTTTACTCATATGAGTGTGGATCATTCGTATATCTTTTTTTACTTTTTTCTTTTTTTTTTAAACATCATATAATGGTGCTTTATTTGTATGACCTTTTTTAAAAAAAAAAAAACAAAAAACCATACAATGGTGCTTCGATCTTATGATCCTTTATTTTTTTAAATAAAAAAAAACCCATACAAGGATGGGTCATTCGTATGACCTATTTTTTTTCTTTAACCCATGCGAATGAGCTTCATTCGCATGCACCATTTTGTTATTTTTTTACCTATCTGCTGTGTTCAGCTCTAAAATTTAACTACTGTATGTTAAATTTGACTTAAATTTTGCCAACTACGCTGTTGATGCTCTAATAATATTTTCAAACAAGAATTATACTATAAACAAAAAAAACAAAATATATGCTTATCATTAAAATAATTATAAAAAATAATAACGACAATCTTTTAAAGAATCATTGAAGATGACATTTTAGAACAAGACTACAAACATGTGTATTACTATCACATAGGAACCAAGGACATGCATACGTTGGCTCGAGAGAGTACGAACGTACCTTCTCGGATTTTTGTAAAAAGTTACTAAATTTTCTTTTTTTACAGAAAAGATTGACCCGTTTGTAATTAAAGTCAACAGTACAAGGTTTGATACTGTATTTATAAATTTTGAAAAGATTTTTCTGAGGGCTTATACGCAATAGACATTAATAGTACAAAGTGTGTTTTGGTATTTATATTACGCAATAAACATTAATGATTGCAAGCATGAAATTTGTATGAAAAGAAAATAAGTTCTAGACAATTGAATTGCATAGAATTGAGTTGCATGGAAAATGTCAATTAAATGTGTTTGATTGTCTTAATTTTCTACTCGAAAAATATTGTACTTTTCCATTATTAGTCTTATTTTTTAATGTAGAAAAAATTATTGGTCTTATTTTATTTACATAATTCTATAGTCATGATGGATCTTGTTTAATTGATCTCGATTAGTAGATTTTAAATATTAAATTTTGAATTTTTATTTTAAGTTATGGCATTTTTAATGTAGAAAATGGGTAAAACTTTGTCTTGAAATTTATGCACAATTGCCTAGAATTGAAAAACATCCCCCCTCCCCTCCCAAGAAAATATTTTCAAAGTTTTGGTGGAAAATGAGGTAATGATTGCCAAAAGATGGAATTTGACCACCTATAAAATTTTGGCAATCAAACACTCCAAAAGTGGCAACTTGGGCGGAAAAGCCCTATTTTTCATTAAAAATTATGGCAATCAAACACACCCAATAGTGTAAGGTGTGTTTTGGTATTTATAGTATTTGAAAAAGCTAAAAGATAAAAGTAGTAGCATAATGTTTATGATTATGATTTATAATTAATTAGAAGGTTTGAACTATTATGTATCAAATTTGTACAAACCCTAGGCAATTGATTTTATCCTTTAATTAGTTACTGACATATGTTTAATGGTTTAATAGAGATTTTGATTAGAACTTAGATGGTCAAATATTTAGTGGGTTTATTGCTCAATGTCACAGCCCATTGATTTAAATATTTTATTTCTAAACTTTTTGTTGGTCCAAAATCAACCCTAGAAGGGGGTGAATAGGATTTTTAAAACTTAATGCGGAATTGAAAAGTTTTCTAAAAATGTTTAAGCAATAAAGCTAAGCTAAACAAATATATCAAGCAAAACAATCAAACAAACCCAAGATCAATCAATGAATATAGCAAGTGAATAAATAGCTTGAGTTAGAAAGATTAAACCGATTGAAATCCAAGACGTTTTGTTCACGCGGTTCGGTTTCCTAAACCATACATCTTTGCTCAGATAGTCCCCTGAAAATTTTCACTAAAAACCGATTTTCTTCCGAGTTAAAATCAAACCGCAATACAAATGTTGTTATATAAACAACATTCACAATGTAGCTATATTCACTACACTTTTCATAAGATATACTCTCTTGCTAACCTATGAGATTTACCTCTCACAAATGCTAAACAAGAATTTACTTTCTTGTTATCTTATGAGATTTATCTCTCACAATTGAATATAAATTGTTTGGTGATTCACACCTATGAATAACAACTCTCAAGTGTTTGATAGATACAATTGAAGCTCACACTAAAGTTATCTTGATTGATCAAATATATATAGCTCAAAGATGAATAATTATGATAAATACTAAAACTTGAATCTTTGAATAATGAAGATAGATGAAATATGAGTTTGTATATATGTTCAAGCTAGTCAAAATGTGTCTTAGATAGTGTATATGTAGTTCTAAAAGTGATATAGCCGTTTTAGAAGTTTGGTACAAAAAATGGTAAAAAATCAGAAATTCAACGGTTATATTCTGGGGCATCAGTCGATTGAGCAAAGCTCATTAGTCGACTGATGGGTTTTGTCCATCAGGCCAAAATTCCAATTTTTGGACTTATGTAATTTAGCTCCAAAATCAATTCTAATGCTTTGGGAACCTTAAAAATATGTTCCTAAGACACCCATTGTAGACACCCCAATCCGTGACTCCCGCAAGAACCCTAAAAATGACTATCGAAAACCCGAATTACTCCAGGAGTTTAGTTGGCCAAACAAACCTGCCTTTAAGTTGGATTATCGCGCGACAAACCAATATGTCGCACGACAATCCCCCTTATATCGTGCGACAAGTTCCCCAAACACCAACCAACTCTTTCTGACAAATCAGTATATTAGAAGGGTCACTTCAGCCGTGTATGTGGCGCGATATATGGCCAATAAATATGGCGCGACACTTTCCTCTCTAGAGAAATATCGCGCGACAATCCTCCCTAGCACTATAAATAGCCAATACCCAGGGGTTTAGGGGCAGCAATTGGAGATCTAAAATTTCTAAGTTTTCTATCTGATTTTTGGTCTTTTATCAAGTATATATTCCGATCATCTGATTTTCGGGAGAATTATCGAAATATTCTTAAATTCGGTGTGTCTCACTTCTGGAATCAAGTTCTCGAAAATATCTGAAGAGAGGAAAAGCTTATTATCGCCTGAGGTTTCTCTGCCGTATTATATTTTTCTTTTATTATTGTATTTCTCGTCGGGAAGGTAAATAAAGTCTCTTCTAGTATTTAAAATTAGATATTTGTGTATTTGTTTTATTTCTGTTATTCTTTTAAACTTATTGTCAAGTTGCAAATAGTCGACTGTTTTCAAAACCCTGATAAAAATGACTTGTAAAAACAGAAAAGTAAGAACATTATCGTCGGATTAAATTAAATTTTCAAAACTCGAATCGATAAAACTTACGTAGGAATTAAATCTGGGCATGTCTCGTCTTCCTCATAGACTGCGATATATTCGAAAAACTCCTAAACGAGTTCAAATTCTATATTGAATTAGTTTCAATAAGGATTCGAACTTTTCCAAAATAATCAGAACAAGAGGACTGGCATTGTTATTGAGAAAACAATGCCGGAATGTCTCTTTTAAATTCAAAACATAAACTTTGTCATTTGTACTGCATTTTTTAAAGCCAAAACATCGGATCATGAAACACAAAGGTTTTTACCCCTTTTCCCGTTTCCCAAAGTTAGGATTTTCTTATCGGGAAGTAGAGAGTCTTAGTAAAAGCATCCAAGTTTTTCAACATAGATAAACATAGAGAACCACTAGAGACCGAAAAGGCGGAACGGGGTGCTTTAACCCTTCTTAATCTGTAACATAGTTCCCGAACCCTATAGAGTTCTGGTTTTGTAGACAATAGTGTAAATAAAGGCTTATCTATAGCTTTTCCTCTTACACAATTATTTTGTCCGTTTTCTCGTAAAATATACTAACAACTCTGAATGAACCTCTTGTATCTAGAAATAGGATAGATGGACACTCGATATGAATTATCAATACGTAGAAGCAAATGGAACGACGGAATCTGTTCTGACGTTTCAGATGCCAAACACTAGATCGAGACCCGAGGATCGCATTTGCGGATTCTCAAACTATTTACGGGGAAAAACTCAAAATATGATCGATTGAAATTAATAAGAATTTATTTCAAAATCGATTTTTGCAAGAATAATGTTTTCGAAGAAATTCAATTGCAAGCTTGTTTGTCAATCAATTTAGAATGATGTATGATCATGTTTGAGCTATCTAAATAATCAATTAAGAAACTTTATATTAATCATAAGGCACTCACTCAATTACAGAATAGTCGAGTCTTTTAATGTTTCGATTTGTTTCTTCAAATTAAACTCCACTTAAAGTTTTTTGCCTTGAAGCTTTTTGCATATTTCTTTGATCTTATTTCATGAATTGCATTGTGATGAGATTGATCTTCCTTGACTTGTCCAATGCTTTGTTGACTTGATCGATATGGATTGAATGATCTTTATCACGTGGCATGCTTTCTTCGTAAAATCCATACTTTTCTTGAATTCATAAGATAGTGAACTAGCTACAAAACTAAACTTGTTAAATTAACAAAATTTATTGTTATTAT
>JAKCWG010000654.1:0-100000 GCA_021464415.1 Lonicera japonica
TGTAAAGGTGAAAATATTCTCGCGCTGCTCCTCATCCTCCTTTGCGGCGTACTAAGCGCTCTCCTTGCAACTAATAACTCACCCTGGATGGGCGCTCTCCTCTTCTTCGACATCCTCCAAAGGTGGCATAGCTTCATCACGCCTTCTTCATCCGTCTCATTTTCCCCATTATCCAGGAGCATCATTACCCTCTTATTCGGGCATTGAGTGGAAACATGGCCCCTTCCTTGACACTTCCAACAAAAAATGTCCCTGTTTCGGTAGTAGGAGTATTATGGTGTTAGGGGCTGTCTTAGCTTGCCCTCCACTAGGAACTTCTGATTTTGAATCAACTTTCGGCTTCAGAGTGGTTACTTTGTCATCCTTCTTCCACGGACTTTGTTTCCATGGAGTAGAGTATGGACTTTGGCTTGGCTTGAAACTACCCCTCCTCTTGAGCTGCCTCTCATATTTTAATTGCCCTGTGCACCATATCTTCAATCTCAACATATGGCTGCAATTCAACCGCATTGGCAATTTCCCGGTTTAGCCCACTCAAGAACCTCGCCATGGTAGCTTCTCTATTTTCATCAACCTTGGCCCGAATCATGGCCACTTCCATCTCCTTATAGTATTCGTCAACACTACGATTTCCCTGCGTGAGCCCCTGCAATTTTTGGTACAATTCCCGATAATAGTGATCGGGCACAAACCGCTTCTTCATCAACCGCTTCATCTCATCCCAAGTCTCCACGGGCCCTCATCACTACGCCTTCTCTCTATCATCAAGCGATCCCACCAAACAAGTGCATAATCTGAAAATTCAATAGCCGCCAATTTCACCTTCTTGGACTCGGAGTAATTATGGCAAGCAAACACTAATTCAACTTTCTTGACCCACTCAAGATAGGCCTCGGGGTCATTTTTTCCTTGGAAGGATGGAATCCTCATTTTGATCCCATTCATGTTGTCATCCTCCCTGTTAAATCCCCTACCAAACCGCCTACCATTCCGTCGATTAGCGACTGCCGAATCGACATCGCTATCCCCATCGTCAAAGCTATCTCGGTAATAATTATCAACATTAGCCCTCCGTTCCCTAGGCTGCGGAGATGGACCGTTTCAAGTTGTGCAAAGGATCAATGACAATGCATATAAAACTTGATCTACCAGGTGAGTATAATGTAAGTGCTACATTTAATGTCGCTGACCTAAGTCCGTTTAGTACAGGTGACGAATTGAGGACAATTCCTTTTCAAGAGGAGGGGAATGATGAGCCTGAGGATAGCACGAGAGCTAGATCATGGAGTGAAGACTGTGCAGATCCCATCCGGGTTCCAAGTGGTCCAATCACCCGAGCTAGAGCAAGGAAGATGAAGGAAGCACTCGTGAGCATGGTCCACGAGTTGATGAATAAAGCTGACGCTTGGAGAAGCATTCAAGGAGATGAAGAGCACGAATGGAAAATAATGCTTAGCCAAGAAGACGTAGAATAATTAGGGCGTTTTTATTATTGTTTTTATTAGTTTGCAGCCCAAGGATTATGTATAATTAGTATTTAGAGTGATGGGCTTATTAAGGGTGTTTTTGGGCTTGTTTAGAGCTCTCCATTATTTTTGTTGCACTAGAATTGGGCTTGTTTTTGTTATTTTCGAAATTAGGGTTTGTTTAGGGTTTCATTAGGGTTTTCTCTTCTCCTCCTATTTAAAGGAGGCTACTCTTATGTTTGGAGGCAGCTTATTATCTAATACGAAATTGAGAGTGTTTTTTCACCTCTTGTGTTCTAAGAACACTTCGAGCAGCCGGAATTTAATTCTTGTTGTTCTTCGACTTATCAATCTATTAACCCATCAATTGATTGTTTGTCTTCGATTATACCAAGGTTCATTCTCGTTTTAGGGATTGGGTCGAGGTTCCACCTCCATCATCTTCGCGTGATTCCAAGGTTCTTACGTGTTCAACGTTAAGGGTCGCGGATTCGTCATATCGGATAGAAATACGGTCGCGATTCACATCACATAAATATGTTTTGAATGAATGAAGTATTTAAATCATATTGGGAGGCTAGTTGGGAACTCGTATACGCTGTTTGATTATATTAGACTTGGCTTGGGGCCAATTTGATGAAAGTTATGAAACCTCCCAAACTAAGGATTTTTATGGTTTCCTTTCTTAACTGACGGACTAGGCAGATCTTGTTAAATCTCAACAATACCACTACATGTTTTACACTATGGATATATACATATATACAAGTTTTACGAATGCATATGGAATGCATGAATATTCATATCTATATATGTTGGATTCTATATTCTTGTGATTTCATTGATTCGATGGGATGATTATTGTGATTTTACATCTGATGGCCACACTGGTTGTACTAGATAGATGGTGATTACCGGTAGCGTATAGCCTTGGTGACTACGTGAGTATTATTGTAGCGTGCGCCTTTATGGCGGCGTGAGGTAGCGTGTGCCTGTGTGGCTGCGTGAGGTAGCGTCTAGGTGGACCTGGTAGGTGGTCCCTGCCTTAGGCAGAAGAAACCGAGTTGCCGGCTATCTCTGTGCACAGTAGATTTATGAAAATCCTAGACGTGTGTATGATATGTGATTGATGTGATAGATCTAGTCGCGGTGTTGTGGCATATGCAGTATGATGATGTATATATATATTGCCTTTCATGTACTTTGGGTCGGGGACATTATATATATACATTTCACGAAAGGTTTTCCATACATTGGCTACTTCAGAAATATAGTATATATATATATACACTTTTATATACAAAAGGAAAGGTATATTACTCAGAGGTGATTCTTTATAAAGAAGCTGCTTATAAACTATTTTCATTATAGTGCATATCATGGCACGCATCATTTCCAACCTATTTTCTTATACCAAACCCTTATAGTTCCCACTGAGCCCGTTTGGCTCACTCCCATTTTCCATACCAGGTTTTGCAGGTATTCCGGGGATGGTACGCTTATGGAGTCTAGTAGCTCTGACAGCCCCCTGATTACCAAAGTCGTTTGGAAACGACTAGTATTATACTTTTTCTTATATTGATAATAAGTCGCACATCATATTGATTGTTGTACTACTGGAACATTGTTGTAAAAAGAAAAAAGAAAAACTATTTTATTTTGTATTGGGACCTCATTGGAGGCATTGTATATATGATCTTTCTGAAATGTGAAATATTTAGTGAAAAACTATTATATGTACATTTTGACAGGGTTTGGTTACTATATGAATAAACTCCACATGCCAGATTTTCTCTTAAAATGATTTTATTACTTGAACCTGCTTTTGGTGTAAAATTCCAAGTTATACAGCTTATCACCCGTCGTCGCATACGACTCTGTGGCTAACCGGGTCCCGGAGGTACAATCCTCTAAACGGGATTTCGGGGCGTCACAAGTTGGTATCAGAGGTATAGGTTTGACATTTTCCTCGAGGGATTCATGGGTAGATCTGAGATTAGCAATGCGAGCAGTTATAGTATTCCTCGGAAGATCAATATACATTTTCTTGCGACAGGATTCTACCGTTAGGATAATTGGAAAATGGGAGAAGTGAGAGTGAGAGGAGATGTGGCTTGCCTTGGCTACGTCCATTCACAAAGTTCTTGATTAATTCTTTTGGCCTCTTTCGTAAATTATCTCTGCCATTGGCTCCTATATCACATGTTTTACATAAGAAGTGTGTTCAGGATTAGTTCTGCCACTAAGTGAGCAAAAGGCGACTGATGGATTATGTTATAGTCATCCGCCGGCCAACGGTTGACTATCTGATAAACCACCAGTCCACTACTGCTGACTGAGGTTAGAACGTGGCATACTCATAGGAGAGTGGCTGCTACAGTCCTATTCCTCGTGTTTACCCATTGCTTCTTCTTCTTTTTGATTTTTCTTGAGGGGTAAACCTAGTACGTGGATGATCGTTCCTCTATTTCTGTACAGCCGCATTCGAACTTATAAGTCTAGTTACGAGAGAGGGAATATGTGGATTATATTCAGATTGACTACCCTGTTATGAGTAAACTTTTAAATTGTTCTAGACATCAATTGGCTTGAGAGATCTCTTTGGCAAGATGACTATTTTATGGGGGTATGGTGAGCAAATTTTCTTGAAAACCCACATGGAATATATAAGAATGACCAAGTTTGGTCATGTATAATATGTGTATCATATCTCATGAGTTTGGATTCGATGTGGATGTATGACTGGATTTCCTTATGGATGCTGATGCCTCGTGTGTGCTTGAGTTGTTCTATTCCTTGGAATAAGAGGCATATGACTGTGGTGAGACATACTTTATATATATTTTCTTTCGAAAATGGGTGGTTGTAGATGTTCATGTTCTGGGAGAAGCATTGAATATGCTTATTTTGGAATCGAATCCTTATTTTGTTGGCAAGTAAGTTCAATTGGGAACGAGAACCTGTTTGATGACCCCTATATCCAGTGTATCTGTATAATGCCTTGTTCCCTAATGTGATGAGAGATAATTTTTCAAAGGTATCCGCTAAACATCCCACTTTTAGTAGCTGTAGACTCCTTCCTTCGCGATAAGGAACCCACAATGGATTCTTCTAACGTACAATTTTATTCCATCTTCGTTAAGGGGACCTATCAGAGTAACGCAGCGAAAGCTTGATGATTTGTTGATTCGAGATTAAGGTGACTACTCCTTTTGTGAGCCTCCTACACTTGATTGAGCATATTGTATCTAAACCTTGAGAATTGGCTTGTAAAAGGATTAAAAGTGAACTTCCTTGGTAAATCTTGAGGAAGAGTGTTTGTTTAATGGTTATATCTCATGGCAAAAGTGGATAGAATCCTTAGTGGAACTATATGCTCCTCTATTTCATTTCTCTTGATTCTTTCTTAACTGGAGTTTTTGGTACACATTCAACTTTATTATGTTTTCGTTCCTCCTTATGAAGGAGAGTGGTTTGAATTATTAAATGATAGCGTGATGGCATATCAAAGGTGAATTAGTGAACTCAGTTTTGAATTCTCCTCATGCTAGAAAGGTGTAGTACCTCTGAGACACGAGGTGTACCATTGCTTAAACCTTATTGAGTTGGCCTTGACGAGATGAGAATTTTCGAGAAATCATTCCCATCCTCCTATGTAGACATCCAGTTAGAGTGATGTGTATGCTAGTTATAAAGCAAGTTTTTGCTAAAGGAGAAGTCTGGAACGGAGAATCGTACTTTCAATTTAGGATGACTTCCTGGTGAAAAATTTGTCCTACCTTGTTTCAAGAATCCAGATGTTGTTGAGGTAAGCATTTCAAGCTTGAGACCTTCCTATTCCCTTCTTGATTCTAGTTTGGGATTTGAAGAGGTACTCCAGATTCAAGCCTTATTGATACCAATCACGGGCAAACCCTTTAAGGAGGGGAGTCGACACACGATTGAGGTAAGTAGACCTCATTTTCGCCGCCATTCCCTTTCCATCTTACAACTATATATATATTTGGGTGTGTCAAAGCTTGTTCTGGTTCGGAGAAAATAATCTGAATTATTCTATCGGGCATGAGTTATATACTTGGAGGAGTATGAACTCTCCTAAAACCATGCCAACGTACTGCGAATCTATCATTTTCGCCCCGTGTATAGTAGTTTCCCCAAAAGATTTCCCATAGATGTATGTCCATTGCCTGTTAAGGGGGAAGACAAGGGAAGATCCTATAAATTTCTTTTATTAGAAATGCTATGCATGGCTGAGGCATTGCTAGAAAATCCTTACAGTTGGATATGCAGTATTTATACCATGTCAATCAATTCATGACTGTGAGTTGCGATACTCCACTCTTGGATTACTAGTGGAATAGTTGGGGTCATGATTACGAAGTGATCACAGTATCATGTATTCAGATAAGAGGACTTCAAGCATTCTCTATAATTTAGTAAACTCTTTGTGAGCCTATCCTCATAGCCTAAAGTTTACTCGATGTCCACTGAAATTTCATTCTTGTTCAGGAATTCGTCTAGGCTAAAAGAAGCCATTCAGGGCAAGGAATGCATTTAACGTATAACTACCGCTTGTATTTTGAAACGACCTCCTAAGAATTTGAATTCTGAATTTTGTGAGTTATTCAGATTCATCTTTTGGAAATCGACCCATGCATTTTTACTTGTCTTCTAGTTCCGATTGAGTGGAATTGGAATCCAGTTCAAAATTTTAAGCAGGGTACGGAATTTGGATTCCATAATCAAACGGTAACGATTTTGGTCCGGTGTCACTAAACTTTTTGGAGCTATTTGTCTACGGGCTAGATAACACTATAGTTATCACAACCGAATTGAGAATTGCTTTTATTTAACTTTTGGGAGATTGGCTTATACTCTTTTCTCCCGAGTATATGGAAATTGGATTCAGGCTATCGATATACCATATAGTAGATCTGACGCTTCATTTTGGATCCTTCAGTCATTCTTTGATTCCTTGGAGATGGTACCTTTTCGTGAGAAATGAGACACTGAAAACCCTTCCATATCTGAGACTTAGTGTCGCTTGAGAACCTATTTAAGGATTACCAACTTACCCATTTCGATATAGAACTGCAATCACCCCGTATTGCAATATGATCATCCTAAGTTTCGTGAGTTAGAAACTCCTAAAGCCATTGAGAGGCGGATATTGAGTAAAGTGCCAATATCAAGTTGAAGAACATGGTGATTAGAAATTGGGTTGGTGAAGACAAGATTGTTGCTTTTCTTGATAAATGGATGAGAGAAAGGGGCTATAGAATGAAAGTTCTATCATCCGCTACTTTGTTTATGTATATCGGCTGGTGAAAAGCCTTCGTGTTGGTTAATGCCTCTTTTCATTGAACCTCTTAAAGAGGTTGTGGCTTTGAGAGAGAATGAATTAGGTAAATTTAGTCATGTGACCTTTCTTCTTTATCGTTTGATATGATTATTCCTGTTGTTCTGATCTTTGAGTTCAGAATTATTTTTCATTGGCGAGTGTAGTTTTTCCCTTCTAAGGAAGGGCAACTATGTAGAATTCAGAACCACATGTACATTAGGTTGGTAGCTATCCTAAAGGAATTTCAAGGACGAAATTTATTAAGGAGGGGAGATTGTAACACCCGGTTTCCTTATCTCTTGCAAATCACGGCCTAAGTCGCGTATAAGGCAGAATCGGGCTCTGGATGGTCAAATTGAGCTCTGGAAAGGTTGGAATGGTTTGGAAACTTCAACAAGTCATATTAACTTATTTAAGTGTGTTATAATGACCCTAAGTCATTTTGGGTGATTCGGACGAAAATCGACTCGAAAATCACAAGTTTCAATCCTACGCGATTAATGATTTTTACCCGACTTTGAAAGAACATAACTTCTTCATCCGAACTCCAAATGAGTCCCCATTTTTGGCCACGTCTTCAGTTTAATGCCCTCTACAACTTTCATGTTTTGGCCGAGACCTAATTCCAAATCCTTGATACCCAAAAGTGCGTGCGAAGTCAAGCGGTTGACCAAAAACTGAATGAGGCAGAAATTACCTCATGTAGTCGACTACATGAACAGTGGGAGTCGACTACATCGTGCTGGACAGGTTTTTTATATATTTCTTCTTCTCCTTTCATCCTCATTTCACCTCACCATTGGAGAGCCTTAGAGAGAGAAGTGAGGAGTGATTTGAGGGGATATTGTGAGATAAATCTATGTGTATTATTCCCCACCAAATCATCATCATCATCATCATCATCATCATCATCATCTCCTTCTTTATCCAAATCCTCCATAGCTAGGGTTTTGGAGCTCAAATTGGAGATTTTCGCATATACGCGGTTTCGGCTCGATTCTTCCGCAATACTTCGAGGGATTGACCCTCTTAAGGTGGGAACAATAGTATTTTAACAAGTTCTCTTACAATTACAACATATTCATCTCAAATCAAACTAAACCTAGATTTTCTACTCAAAGTTGCATATGCATGGGGCTTGGGTCAATTTCTTTGGGTATTTTTGATAGATTTACATCATATATGACATCAATAACTATTTTAGACAAAAAGCCCTAATTTTAAATGATTTATGAGAAAGTTTGGTATATAACCTTCAAGTACGCATATGAGTATATACGCTAAGCTTTGATACGCTTATATATGATGTCATATATGGGATTTAAAGTATATTTCAGATAAAGTTACATATATTGGTGGTATTGTTGTTGTGTTTTAAGTTATAAGCTATATTTATGAGATTTTCTACTTACCTAGCCAGTCCGTAAATATGCTGGTCAAATACATAAATATGTTTTGAATGAATGAAGTATTTAAATCATATTGGGAGGCTAGTTGGGAACTCGTATACGCTGTTTGATTATATTAGACTTGGCTTGGGGCCAATTTGATGAAAGTTATGAAACCTCCCAAACTAAGGATTTTATGGTTTCCTTTCTTAACTGACGGACTAGGCAGATCTTGTTAAATCTCAACAATACCACTACATGTTTTACACTATGGATATATACATATATACAAGTTTTACGAATGCATATGGAATGCATGTATATTCATATCTATATATGTTGGATTCTATATTCTTGTGATTTCATTGATTCGATGGGATGATTATTGTGATTTTACATCTGATGGCCACACTGGTTGTACTAGATAGATGGTGATTACCGGTAGCGTATAGCCTTGGTGGCTACGTGAGTATTATTGTAGCGTATGCCTGTGTGGCTGCGTGAGGTAGCGTCTATGTGGACCTGGTAGGTGGTCCCTGCCTTGGCCAGAAGAAACCGAGTTGCCAGCTATCTCTGTGCACAGTAGATTTATGAAAATCCTAGACGTTTGTATGATATGTTATTGATGTGATAGATCTAGTCGCGGTGTTGTGGCATATGCAGTATGATGATGTATATATATATTGCCTTTCATGTACTTTGGGTCGGGGACATTATATATATACATTTCACGAAAGGTTTTCCGTACTTTGGCTGCTTCAGAAATATAGTGTATATATATATATATTTACACTTGTATATACAAAAAGAAAGGTATATTACTCAGAGGTGATTCTTTATAGAGAAGCAGCTCATAAACTATTTTCATTATAGTGCATATCATGGCATGCATCATTTCCAACCTATTTTCTTATACCAAACCCTTATAGTTCCCACTGAGCCCGTTTGGCTCACTCCCATTTTCCAAACCAGGTTTTGCAGGTATTCCCGGGGATGGTACGCTTATGGAGTCTAGTAGCTCTGACAGCCCCTGATTACCAAAGTCGTTTGGAAACGACTAGTATTATACTTTTTCTTATATTGATAATAAGTCGCACATCCTATTGATTGTTGTACTGCTGGAACATTGTTGTAAAAAGAAAAACTATTTTATTTTGTATTAGGACCTCATTGGAGGCTTTGTATATATGATCTTTCTTAAATGTGGAATATTTAGTGGAAAACTATTATATGTACATTTTGACAGGATTTGGTTTATTATATGAATAAACTCCACATGCCAGATTTTCTCTTAAAATGATTTTATTACTTGAATCTACTTTTGGTGTAAAATTCTAAGTTATACAGCTTATCACCCGTCGTCGCGTACGACTCCATGGCTAACCGGGTCCCGGAGGTACAATCTTCTAAACGGGATTTCGGGGCATCACACATATATAATCACTTAAAACATTTTTTTAATCATAATAGGGTACTCAACTGTGTGGGCCATGAGAGAGAGATCCTAATAATTCAAAAGTTTCTGCCAAGCTGTTAATAAAATAAGTGCAGCAAACGCGTGTACCAACAAACTTGTTAGTTTGTTTAAACAAAAATTGTGTAGTATGTGAAAATAAATCTATAACAAAACAAAAGGCAAATGAAGGAACTACCTGAAGCACTGGCCTCAATTTCTTTAGCAAAGATTTTATAGGTCTCTTCTTGAGCATCACATTGATATGATCCGGTCTAGCTTCAATTTCTATTCAACCATGGTGGTTTGTGGCATTCTAAATGATGATCCGCACATGATGAATCACAAGGATAGAGCATGGAAATTCAAATGGAATTTTATAGAATTTTCACATGCTTGAAGCAAGGAGCTTAAATGATAATCATACATTTAATGGAGTTCCTAAGGACTGGGCGTGGAAGTTCAAGAGGTTAAAACGGCAAGGAGTCCCATTGGAATAATCTAGAAGATATTAATTTAAATTGTTTTTAAATTAATAGGGCTTCTTGAGTCTCATTATTCAATTAGGAATTAGAATTAGTAGTTTCCTTTTTGAATATTTTCCTTATTGTCTTATTATTAATTTCCTTATTGTGTTAGGATTATTCTAGAAGTTATTTTCCTTTTCTAAGTAGGAATTAGTTTCCTTTTTGAATTAGGATTCTAGTTTTGTTTCTCCTATTTAAAGGAGGCACATTATTGTTTTATTAAAAATTAAGTTTTGATGATTAATAATATTGAGAGTTTTCTCTTTGTGTTCTCTAAGAACATGTTGAACATGTTGAATTGATTAATTCAATTGTTCTTGACTTATCAATCAATTCTCCACCAATTGATTGTGGCGTCTTCGACTATACCGAGGTTCGCGCTTCTTTAAGCGTTGGGTTGAGGTTTCCGCCTTCCATCTTTCGACGTATTCCAAGGTTCTTGCTACTTTTGTAGTTCAAGGGTTGAGGATCCATTAGCCTGCCTAGAAAAGACGATCCGAGTTCGCGTCACACATGATAGCCCAGCTAGCACGAAACAAAAACAAGATAAACAGCCCAACTCTCATGCCCCTGCTGCCAAAGCATTGAACAAATTTAAATAATAAATAGAAATTCTCTTAAGTAGGTTTGTCCTTTTCCTTTTTGGATTTTAATGGGGAGACTTTGAGTATTAATTAAATCTCAAAATTCATTAATCCATATAAAAAATCTAGAATTCATACATTTCTTAGTAAATAATCTTCGGGCACAACAAGAAGAGCACCATAATAAGGCATTCTTAGTAAATAATTCCCATCAATCAATTCTGCATTCGATAGCACAAAATCTAAAACCAACACATACAACCAAATTAAATTTAAGAAAAAGGCATTAGGAAATGGTTATACTTTATTAATTATACAAAACTAAGGGAGAAATATGAGTCGAGTTTCTTCTCGAAAACTATAAAATAGTTTGTAACGTTGTAATAACCCATCTCAAATCAATAGTCCCACTTTTTAACATGACATATTTTTTTTAACAACAAAAGCATTCTATTTAATTTGATTTACCTTGAATTTCTAAGCAGCCAAACTGTGTGTTAAATACAAAATATAAAGAAGGAAGAAGGCTTAAAATAAGCTCAAAATACCAATAAATATGATTAGCGAGATAAGCTAAAAATAGAATCAAAGATATATATACGTGTACATATATATAAATATACCCCCGCAATTTCCTCACATTTGTTATTTTCTATACATGTGAGGAGCGCTAGCATTGTAGTTTATATTTACCTTAACAACGAGCTATTCACCAGAATAATATTGTTCCACGTCTGTTATTGCCGCTTCATATCCACTTTGACAAACCTGGTAAGGTAATACATATCCGAACTCTAAATAAGGCAAAAGAGAAGCAGATGTAACAACGACGAACAACAATACAGATGCGAATCAGACTCCAAAAATTGCCAGTGCAAGCATCTAATACACCATCAACCATGAATAGTTTACCAAACCATTAGCAAGTTACTCACCAAAATGGCCATGATCAGTGATGATACACAGACCCTCATTGTCAACTCTATGAAGCTCATCTATCCTAAGTTTGAAAAATGATGAGCCTGAGGATAGCACGAGAGCTAGATCATGGAGTGAAGACTATGCAGATCCCATCCGGGTTCCAAGTGGTCCAATCACCCGAGCTAGAGTAAGGAAGATGAAGGAAGCACTCGTGAGCATGGTCCACGAGTTGATGAATAAAGCTGACGCTTGGAAAAGCATTCAAGGAGATGAAGAGCACGAATGGAAAATAATGCTTAGCCAAGAAGACGTAAAATAATTAGGACGTTTTTATTAGTTTTTATTAATTTGCAGCCCAAGGATTATGTATAATTAGTATTTAGAGTGATGGGCTTGGTAAGGGTGTTTTTGGGCTTGTTTAGAGCTCTCCATTATTTTTGTTGCCTTAGAATTGGGCTTGTTTTTGTTATTTTCGAAATTAGGGTTTGTTTAGGGTTTCATTAGGGTTTTCTCTTCTCCTCCTATTTAAAGGAGGCAACTCTTATGTTTGGAGGCAGCTTTGTTTATCAATACAATTTCGAGTGTGTGTTTCACCTCTTGTGTTCTAAGAACACTTCGAACAGCCAGAATTTAATTCTTGTTGTTCTTCGACTTATCAATCAATTAATCCATCAATTGATTGTTTGTCTTCGACTATACTAAGGTTCATTCTCATTTTTGGGATTGGGTCGAGGTTCCACCTCCATCATCTTCGCGTGATTCCAAGGTTCTTACGTATTCAACGTCAAGGGTCGCGGATTCTTCATATCGGATAGAAATACGGTCGTGATTCACATCAAAAATGCGGACAAAAAAATCTATTCATTTGTATGCATATGTACACTAATATACAATTTATTTTATATTTAGAGAAAGAACTTACTGAATGAACATTTAAGCTTCGAGTAGAGCTAGAGAATGCAGCGTCGGAGGTATCCAGCTTGTTCGTAAAACTTGGTTTGTATTTGGTTCTCCACAATTTGACCGTATTTTTGGCCATTAATTTCTCTGGCAAAGAAATAAAAATAAATAAATAAAACACACACACATTGCTATCTCTTTACTTTTTTATTTACTAAACACAAGAATAATATAGAAAACGGAAAATTCTAATCTAGAAATTTAATACTTAATTAGCTCAGCAAATGAAAGTTTTATACAAAAGATTTAAAATAATAAAAAATCAAGTTCTACAAAAAAAGAAGAAGAAAACAATGAGATGATAAAAATGTGAATAGAAAACATATACCAGCACTATCTTAATTGCAAACAAGAATAAACGAAACTCAAGAATTTCTTAGTCACCTTCAGGGAAGCTCTTTGCCCTTCTTAATTAGGATCCATTAACCAACATAGTATCACTTATGGTTGAATCAATCTTATTTATAAACAATCAAATCAAAGAACAAAATTATTAATGATGATGTGAATCGCAACCATATTTCTATCCAATATGACGAATCCGCGTCCCTTGACGTTGCATACGTAAGAACCTTGGAATCACGCGAAGTTGATGGAGGTGGAACCTCGACCCAATCCCTAAAATGAGAATGAACCTTGTATAGTCGAAGACAAACAATCAATTGACGGATTAATTGATTGATAAGTCGAAGAACAATAAGAATTAAATTCTGGCTGTTCGAAGTGTCCTTAGAACACAAGAGGTGAAAAACACTCTCAAATTCGTATTGATAAAACAAGGCTGCTCATAAACATTAGAGTTGCCTCCTTTAAATAGGAGGAGAAGAGAAAACCCTAATCAAACCCTAAGGAAACCCTAAAAAACGAAAATAACAAAACAAGCCCAATTCTAAGGCAACAAAAATAATGGAACACTCTAAATAAGCCCAAAAACACTCTTAGCAGGCCATCACTCTAAATACTAATTATACATATTCCTTGGGCTGCAAATAAATAATAAAGAACAATAATAAAACGCCCTAATTATTTTACGTCTTCTTGGGTAAGCATTATTCTCCATTCTTGTTCTCCATCTCCATGAATACTTCTCCAAGCTCCAGCTTTATTCATCAACTCTTGGACCACGATCATGAGTGCTTCCTTGATCTTCTTGGCTCTAGCTCGGGTGATTGGACCACTTGGAACCCGGATGGGATCTGCATAGTCTTCACTCCATGATCCATCTCTTGTGCTATCCTCAGGCTCATCATTCCCCTCCTCTTGAAAAGGAATTGTCCTCAATTCGTCACCTGTACTAAACGGACTTAGGTCAGCGACATTAAATGTAGCACTTACATTATACTCACCTGGTAGATCAAGTTTATATGCATTGTCATTGATCCTTTGCACAACTTGAAACGGTCCATCTCCTCTCGGTAAAAGCTTAGAACGCCGTTGAACTGGAAAGCGTTCTTTTCTCAAGTGCAACCAAACCCAATCTCCTGTTTCGAAAACCATCTTCTTCCGTCCTTTGTTGGCTTGTCGCACATATTGCTTAGTTCTTCTCTCAATGTTTTGCCTTGCCTTCTCATGAATCTGTCTAACAAACTCAGCTTTCTTCCTGCCATCTAGGTTAGCATGCTCAACAGGTAATGGTAACAAATCCAAAGGAGCCAACGGATTAAAACCATACACAATCTCAAAAGGAGAAAACTTAGATGCAGAATGAACAGATCGATTATATGCAAACTCAACATGAGGCAAACATTCTTCCCACTCTTTCAAGTTCTTCTTAATTATGGCACGCAACAAAGTGGATAAAGTTCTGTTTACTACTTCCGTTTGACCATCAGTTCGGGGGTGACATGTAGTAGAAAACAATAATTTAGTACCCAACTTTCCCCACAAAGTTTTCCAAAAGTAGCTCAAAAACTTTGCATCCCTATCAGAAACTATGGTTCTAGGCATGCCATGCAAACGCACAATTTCTTTGAAGAACAAATTAGCAATTCGTGGTGCATCATCAGTTTTATGACAGGCAATGAAATGAGCCATTTTAGAAAATCTATCAACCACCACGAAAATAGAATCATTCCCATGTTTAGTCCTAGGCAAACCCAACACAAAATCCATAGAAATATCAACCCAAGGGTCACTAGGAATGGGTAATAGAGTATACAAACCATGGTGATTTAACTTAGACTTTGCCTTCTTACAACTAACACATCTCTCACATATTCTTTCAACATCTCTTTTCATGTGAGGCCAAAAGAAGTGTTCTTGTAATACTCCTAAAGTCTTAGCTATACCAAAGTGTCCCATTAAACTCCCACCATGTGCTTCTTTCACAAGCAATTCGCGCAATGAGCATTTAGGCACACAAAGTTTGTTTTCACGCATTAGAAATCCATCATGCCTAAAGTACTTATCAAATGCCAAATTTTCACATGCATTGAATATATCTCGAAAATCAGCATCATCATAATACAAATCCTTGATGTATTCAAACCCAAGCAATTTAGCATCTAAAGTGGCAATTAAAGTATACCTGCGTGATAAAGCATCCGCTACAACATTCTCTTTACCTTGCTTGTACTTGATCACATGTGGAAATGTCTCTATGAACTCCACCCACTTGGCATAGCGCTTGTTTAGCTTTTGCTGCCCCTTCAAGTGCTTCAATGATTCATGATCCGTGTGAATCACGAACTCCTTTGGCCAAAGATAGTGCTGCTAGGTATCCAACGCTCTCACCAACGCGTAAAGCTCCTTGTCGTAGGTAGGGTAATTTAAGGTCGCCCCACCTAGCTTCTCACTAAAGTATGCTATTGGTCTTCCTTCCTGCATAAGAACAGCACCAATTCCATTTCCTGAAGCATCGCATTCAATTTCAAAAGTCTTTGCAAAGTTAGGTAAAGATAACAATTTCGAATGCTCCTCTCCCCATTTGAATCCCACATTCTTTTTGATCACTTCAGTCAATGGCGCCGCAATAGTACTAAAGTCATTCACGAACCGCCGATAGAAACTAGCAAGTCCATGAAAACTCCGCACTTGCCCAACACTTGTAGGACTTTGCCATTCTTGAATCGCCTTCACCTTTTCTTTATCAACCTGAATCCCTTGTGCACTTACAACAAAACCAAGAAATACAAGCTTATCAGTGCAAAAGGTGCACTTTTTCAGGTTAGCATATAACTTCTCCTTTCGCAAGACATCCAAAACAGATTTTAATTGAATTACGTGGTCATCTAGACTCTTGCTATAGATAAGAATATCATCAAAATAGACTACAACAAATCTGCCAATAAAAGGTCTCAAAACATGGTTCATTAATCTCATGAAAGTGCTAGGTGCATTAGTCAAACCAAAAGGCATAACTAACCATTCATATAATCCATATTTTGTTTTAAAGGCTGTTTTCCATTCATCTCCTTCTTTCATCCTAATTTGATGATATCCACTTTTCAAATCAATTTTAGAGAATATACTAGACCCATGCAACTCATCAAGCATATCATCTAAACGTGGAATGGGGTGATGATATTTTACCGTGATATTATTTATGGCTCGACAGTCCACGCACATTCTCCACGTTCCATCCTTCTTTGGTACTAGCAAAACTGGCACCGCACATGGGCTCATACTCTCTCTCACATACCCTTTCTCCAACAGCTCTGTAACTTGCCTTTGAAGTTCCTTTGTTTCCTCCGGATTACTCCTATAGGCTGGCCGGTTTGGAATGGAGGCTCCGGGTACGAAATCGATTTGGTGCTAGATGGGTGGTAAACCGCTTGGTGTATCCTCCGGGAAGACGTCACCAAAATCCTGCAACAAAGAGACAATAACACTAGGCAAAGAAGAATTTAGCTCGTTAGTATTCAAAAGCGCTTCTTTGTATACAAGTACAAGAAGCTGATTACAAAGCATCGCTCTTTTCACTTCACTAGCTCTCGCATAAAAATTCTTTTGCCTCCTCTCAAATTTGCTCTCAATAGTCACTGGTTTTTCCACTCTACTCTCTTTCTTTTCCTCACCACTATCTCTCTTTTCCTTTTCAACTCTCCGCTGCTCCTCCTCACTTTGCAACTTCAACTGATTGGCATAGGCTTGCTGTGGCGGTAAAGGTGCAAGAATGATTGTTCTCTTGTTCATCTCAAATGAATATTTATTGGTGAAGCCATCATGTTTAACTCTCCTATCATATTGCCATGGTCTCCCCAATAACATATGGCCGGCTTGCATGGGAACCACGTCACAAAGCACTTGGTCCTCGTACCTACCAATGCTAAAGGACACCAAAACCTGCTTGTTCACCCTCACTTCACCGCTATCATTCAGCCACTGCAGTTTGTAAGGCCTTGGGTGCTTAGTCGTGTGCAATGCTGGCTTCTCCACCATCGTCGTGCTAGCCACATTAGTGCAACTACCTCCGTCTATCACCAAACTACACACCTTGCCTAGCACTAGGCACCTAGTGTGGAAAATATTCTCACGCTGCTCCTCATCCTCCTTTGCTTGCGTGTTAAGTGCTCTTCTTGCAACTAATAACTCACCCTGGATGGCACTCTCCTCTTCTTCGACATCCTCCAAAGGTGGCATAGCTTCAGCGCCTTCTTCATCCGTTTCATATTCCCCATTATCCAGAAGCATCATTACTCTCTTATTCGGGCATTGAGTGGAAACATGGCCCCTTCCTTGACACTTCCAACAAATAATGTCCCGATTTCTAGTCGTAGGAGTATTAGCGGGGGCTACCTTAGCTTGGCTTCCACCAGGAGCTTCCGATTTCGATTCTACTTTCGGTTTTGGAGTGGTTGCTTTGTCATCCTTCTTCCACGGACTTTGTTTTCCATGGAGTAGAGTAAGAACTTTGGCTTGGCTTGAAACTACCCCTCCTCTTGAGCTGCCTCTCTATTTTAATTGCCGTGTGCACCATATCTTCAATCTCAACATATGGCTGCAATTCAACCGCGTTGGCAATTTCCCGGTTTAACCCACACAAGAACCGCGCCATGGTAGCTTCTCTATTTTCATCAACCTTGGCCCGAATCATGGCCACTTCCATCTCCTTATAGTATTCGTCAACATTACGATTTCCCTGCGTAAGCCCCTGTAATTTTTGGTACAATTCCCGATAATAGTGATCAGGTACAAACCGCTTTTTCATCAACCGCTTCATCTCATCCCAAGTCTCCACGGGCCCTTCATCGCTACGCCTTCTCTCTATCATCAAGCGATCCCACCAAACAAGTGCATAATTGAAAATTCAATAGCCGCCAATTTCACCTTCTTGGACTCGGAGTAATTATGGCAAGCAAATACTAATTCAACTTTCTTGACCCACTCAAGATAGGCCTCGGGGTCATTTTTCTCTTGGAAGGATGGAATCCTCATTTTGATCCCATTCATGTTGTCATCCTCCCGATTAGATCCCCTACCAAACCGTCTACCATTCCGTCGGTTAGCGTTTGCCGAATCGACATCGCTATCCCCATCGTCAAAGCTATCTCGGTAATAATTATCAAAATCAGCCCTCCGTTCCCTAGGCTGCGGTCTCCCATTTCTTTGAGCATTATGTGATATGCCGGATTGCTCAATTTGAGTGCTCTCAACTCTATCTACCTTCACCCGCATTCTCTTCAACTCCTCACTCATCTCTTCCACCTGCTCTTTAAAGACACCCAACTCCTCTCTCATCAACTTTTGTAAGGTGCTCGTCATGGCTTCTTGGAATAACCTAGGATCAAAACTAGACATATTGCTGCAAAACAGAGGTTAGCACAATATAAAGAAATAAATTTTCCTCACTGCACTCCCTTACGTGTTTCGCTCAAATAATATCACTCTGATTTTACCGCTCGTGTTTAGTGCTCAATGTATTGATATTCCTCTCAATTTTCACCTTTTGGAACTTCAAACAAATCGAAAAGCAAGAACTCTTTTCTTGGCTGCCCAAACAGACTAATCACAACCCAAACAGATCAATTGTATGCTAGGACAAGTACGTTTTCACCAAGAGCTCAAGAAACAGGAATCCCAATGAAATATGGACAAAATACGAAGCCAAATTTCGAAACAAATTGAGCGAAAATTTCGTCTCGTGAAAAAGTGATTTTTGGAACCCTTGGAACCTATAGAATCTGAATGATAAAAGAAATAAAGTGAAAATTCGGAATTTTTTTTTTCCTGTCCTAGAATCACAAGTCTACTAGGGTTTTATATCAATACCAGCCGCCACAACTATCAAAACCTACTCATAAAGTCCAGCCGCCACAATTATCAAAACCTAGAAATAAAGTCAAGTCTAGGGTTTGATATCAATACCAGCCGCCACAACCATCAAAACCTAGAAATAAAGTCCAGCCGCCACAACTATTAAAACCTAGAAATAAAGTCAAGTCTAGGGTTTTATGATGCAAACCAGCCGCCTCAACTATCAAAAGCCACCGCAATATCAAGTTAACTAGGAATCAAGAGAATAGCAACTAGAGATTTTCGCAAACAACAAATCGAACACCACTTTAATCTGGACAGATTATGAATGGACAGATTCGCTAATATGGTTCAACAATGAAATTGAAGATTTCGACTTTGAATAACTCCATTGAAACAAGACAAGCAGATCCGTAGTATGTAGATCTATAAGCAGATTCGAGAGTTACTTAGCAAGAACAGATTATCAAAGGTAGGAATAGATTTTTTTTTTTTTTGAACAAGAACAGATCCGTAAATAGCAAGAACAGATTATCAAAAGTAGGAATAGATTCTTAAGAACAAGAACAGATCTGCAATAATAGGAACAGATTCGTAATAGCTAGAACACGTTAAAAATAAAACCTGGATAGAAAGAATCGTTCTGATACCAATGATGTGAATCGCGACCGTATTTCTATCCAATATGACGAATCCGCGACCCTTGACGTTGAATACGTAAGAACCTTGGAATCACGCGAAGATGATGGAGGTGGAACCTCGACCCAATCCCAAAATGAGAATGAACCTTAGTATAGTCGAAGACAAACAATCAATTGATGGATTAATTTATTGATAAGTCGAAGAACAACAAGAATTAAATTCTGGCTGTTCGAAGTGTTCTTAGAACACAAGAGGTGAAACACACACTCGAAATTCGTATTGATAAACAAAGCTGCCTCCAAACATAAGAGTTGCCTCCTTTAAATAGGAGGAGAAGAGAAAACCCTAATCAAACCCTAATGAAACCCTAATTTCGAAAATAACAAAAACAAGCCCAATTCTAAGGCAACAAAAATAATGGAACACTCTAAATAAGCCCAAAAACACTCTTAGCAGGCCCATCACTCTAAATACTAATTATACATATTCCTTGGGCTGCAAATAAATAATAAAGAACAATAATAAAACGCCCTAATTATTCTACGTCTTCTTGGGTAAGCATTATTCTCCATTCTTGTTCTCCATCTCCATGAATACTTCTCCAAGCTCCAGCTTTATTCATCAACTCTTGGACCACGATCATGAGTGCTTCCTTGATCTTCTTGGCTCTAGCTCGGGTGATTGGACCACTTGGAACCCGGATGGGATCTGCATAGTCTTCACTCCATGATCCATCTCTTGTGCTATCCTCAGGCTCATCAAATGACACTAGTAATGGAATTAATGTTTCTCTTGTTTTTGTTTCTAATGTACAAACCATTGAAGTTTATTTTTGTAGAGTATGAATTAATAACCCTCTAAGTAACACCATTTGTTTACCAATAGTTACTTAGATCACCGTCCAATGGGATACCAAACAATACAAACCTACCCATACTGAAGAATAAGGCATTTACCCTCACTAAAAAAATACATTAAAAATACAAGGCTCCACTACCACCCTACATGATATATATATATATATATATATGTGTGTGTGTGTGTGTGTTGTTCTTCCTTAGAGAGAAACAAATGGGTTTTTAACTAAAAAAATAATCTAACTAAAAACAACAAGAAAACTCTTATTTTTTGGTATAGGGACAGGAAGAACACACATAAGCACACATCGAATCTGAAGAACTTGATTAACTTGAAGGAAATAAGCATCAATTAAACCTCACCCATAAAATCCACATAAGAAAAAAAATACTATTTACATCTGAAAAGAATAAGATCTCAAAAACATGGAACAACTAGTAATGAAACTGGCAAAACTTTAAACCAAATACCAGAAAATGCTCTAACAACAAAACTGAATGTCGCTTGTTGATCTGCAGCAGTGTATTAACTGAGAATGCTACAAAATCCTAATCCTACACATAGTAGGAGACTAGAAAATAGGATCGTAAGCATAAAAGGAAACTAAATCAAAATAATACGTAAAATTAGAAGATCTTACTAACAAAAAAATCACACACTACACATTTAGCTATTGCTCTCCCACACGAAGCAAGTTCTTCACTAAATTCAAAAATCGAATGGAAATAAATAAAAGGGGAAAAAAAGTTAGTTGCTGTAGTTAGTTACCTCTAAGGCGATAAAATCGTTTCCACAAAGGTTGCTAACCCTACAACCAAATAACGAGAAGTGATTTCATTGAAAAAAAAAACCAGATCTGAATAGAAAAGAAAGTTACCAACATGAATCGATATCTTCAATTAACAACTTCCCTAAAAATAATCGGTGATTGATGAGAGATAAGGGAAAAGGAAACTGATTGAACAATAAAAAAAATTAAAAAAATAGAAGACACAAGCTTACAGAGAAAAGGAGGAGGAAATCACAAAGGGCAAGGCTTTAAGGTTGTGTGCGGCGTAATGAACTCAACAACATTGATTGAAGGTCGTGTGCGGCGTAACTGAGAGGATAGAGACTAGCGGCGCCAGTGAGACGAGAGAATGAGTTAGGGTTTCATGATTAACAAGATATGACATTTAGGGCTTTGAGTACTAGTGCATAGAGAGGGTGATTAAGAGGGATAAGGTTTTGAGAGGGTAAGAGATGGTGGTTCGATTGAGGGTAGGAGGTGAGAGATGGTGGTTCGATTGAGGGTAGGAGGTGAGAGATGGTGATTTGCGATGGGATGAGCGAGGCAGAGAGGAAGAGTGTAATACGCTCTATTTCGGATTGGGGGCTGAGAGTGATATAGGGATATTTGGCTGAAAAAATTAGAGGGATTATTCCCGCCCGTAAAAGGTTACATTTTATTAAGCTTTGTCTCGGTTCTAAAATTAGAATTATACTAGAAATGCTTTACGACAGTTTATAACCGTGATAATATTATTAAAAGAGGAGTGCACTTGCAGCATATAGTGACTTTAGTCTTTGGTGCGGATCAAAACTGACACAAGTACTTATCACGAACTAAAACCGTGACAAAGGCTCCGCATATTTTAGTGACAATTTGCCCATTTTGGTGTAGTTATTTTGGTTGGTGATGATGTGTGTATGAATAAACCTTTGAATCTCTCTAAATAGAACTCTCAAACTCTCTCTAGAGAGCTCTCGGCAGTTGGTGATGAAATGAGAGGAGATGAAGAACGTAAATATATATATACTGTTGCTTCAAATTTGCGGGTACTGTTCACACGTGGGGGAGTTGCAGCCCCGAACTTTGGACGAATATAACTTCTCGCTCGAATGTTCGATTGAGGCTCTTTATGTCCACGAAAAGCTTACTCAGAGCTCTACAACTTCCTAGAAAGAAGTGTCTCCAAATTCTGGACAGATAATTCCCAAAAAATTGACGAAATCAGCGCATTAATGTTACCGAATGAACAACTGATAGCGATTGACCTATTTCGCGCTCAGTTTCGACCTAATAAATGTCCGAATTTGCCTTCGGACGAAACACAAAAGTTGTAGATTACCTAAAAATCTAGGGTACTTAGTGGATGGAAACTCAATCTGATGAGGAACAAAGGAGTTACACTTCCTCCAAGTTAACCAAAAATTGTGAAGTCGGGTAAATTGAAAACTTGTAATCTATATCCCGATTTTGACTCGAACCACCCAAAATGACTTATTAGAAGTCTCCGAACCCTGTCGCTCCTTTCAGAACAATATTTCACTATTCGAAGCTCAAAATCGCCATAATCACAATTTTTGAACGTGATAAACTTGAGATTTAGGAACGGGGTGTTACCGACTGACTCAAAAAGGTCCAAAAGAAAGAATTCAAGTTCTAACAGGATTTAAACATTAATCGGGCTTATAAAGAGTACTAGCTTGCAATTCAAAACATGGGGTATTATAGAAGAAGTTGAAGCAAAGTCTGCATTGATTGTTTTGGTACTTAAGAATAAACACCCCAAGTTTTTTACTAAGAATCGTAAACTAAAGGATGACGGTGTTAAGGTGGCTTGGTTTAGGAGGTCAATATTGTTTAATTTGCCATACTGAAAGGACCATTCAGTACGACATGTTTTAGATATAATAAATGCAAAGAAAAATATCATCGAGAACATAGTGGGAATATGTATTAATGGGAGTCATTCGAAGGATGTGGTAAATGCTCGAAATGATCTTCATAAGTTGAAGATTAAAATATCGTTATGGCTAAATGAAGATCCTAAAACTGGTAGAGTTACAATATCAGTTAGAGATTTTCCGTTGTCCACTGTCGAAAGAAATGAATTCTTAATTACATTGTTTGACTTGAAGGTTCCCTCTAATTTATCTTCTAATTTACTTAGATTTGTCCACCATGCAACCCACGATTTAAAAACAATGCAAGTCTCATGATTGGCATCTAATTATTCAATTGGTCCCCCTATATTTAGACATTGTTTTATGAAGCACAAGGATCTTCGGAAGGCTATTAAGCAGGTAAGGTTGTGCTTTACCTTACTATGTGCAAAAGTTGTGAATAGAAAATACATTATGGCAGTTAAGGCTACTATGGTCGAGTCTCTGTGTGCTTTTGAGAAGTACTTTCCTCCCTCGTTCTTTGACATAAGCATCCACTTGTGCACTTATGTGATGAGGCACTTTAACATGGCCCTACTAAGTATCATTAGATCCATCCTTTCGAGCAGCTGATGAAAACCTTCAAAGATTATGTGAAAAATACCCAGTGTGTTGAAGATTCAATTACAGAATAAGTGATACGACCTACGGTGATATCGCTCAAAACCCGCAAATACAACGAATTGGTTGTGCGAACCTTGACACAGACACACACGAAAACCGTAGCAAATTAAGAACTCGGACCGTTTCTACAATCAGATTCTAGTGGAAAATGAAGACGCCACAACCGGGTGCGGAATACCGATTGATAAGTCGGATGAACGCCACGGACAAACCGATAAGTTCAAGTAGTTCGTGAAGAACCAAAGAGGATTAAAATCACTCAATATTATTATGAATAAAGTCTTAGATAATAATAAAACAATGAACCCCCCTTTAAATAGGGAGGAGAAAACTTAGGCCACAAGAAACCAATCCAATAAGGAATCCTCAAACAAATCCTAATCCAACGAGAACTAGTCTTTAAGACGAAATAACAATAATAAATAAATAATAAATAAAAAACGAGTGGGCTGGCTTGACTCCACTTCTTGGGCCGCATAGACATGGTCTTCTCACTCCAATTGGGCTTGAATAAGTGTAACCCAGCCCCCATTTTGTGCTCCACGTTTTTCCCCTCCAATGGGCTTGATTGTGCCTTCTTCTTGAGCCCAAATAGCTTGAATTAATCCATTAAGCTCAGCCTTTAACTTCTTAGCCCGCGACCTTGTAATTGGGCCTGTTGGAACTTGGATGGCCTTTGAATTGTCTTCATTTTGCACAACAGTCTTGCCTCCATCAATAAGCTTTCATGTATGCAAAGGAATATATTCCTAACCAAACTAATGGATTATGTGAGTGCTTTGACAATGAATCAGAAGGATTTGCCAATGATGAGGTTTTGGGGAATAGAAAGTTGGTGACACTAACAAGTGTTTAATATGAATAAGTAACAAGATATGTTTTTGCAACGCGCGAAGCTATAAACCATTGGAAAGAGCAAGTATTTTTGAATTTTAACTCTAAATTATTAGTCATTTATTAATTGTTAGGCACCATAATTCCCTTAAGTAATCTATGTTTTATGATACAAGAAAGATAATACATCCGAACCATGAAGAAAGATAAATAAATCTGGGAATATATACAATGAATTTAGGATTTGGGTATTAAAAAAGGCATGCTAGCAATTCTTATGTCTTATT
This sequence comes from Lonicera japonica, assembly GCA_021464415.1. NCBI lineage: Eukaryota > Viridiplantae > Streptophyta > Magnoliopsida > Dipsacales > Caprifoliaceae > Lonicera > Lonicera japonica. The sequence goes on from JAKCWG010000654.1 coordinate 24,790, forward strand.
TCTAAATACTAATAATACAAAAGTTTGTCTTATTAGTAATTAATGTCCTATAATTTCAATTGTTGAAAAGTGGCGATGCCTCATCAATGCTTGCATGCTTTGGCAGAGGGCCTAACTTCGTGGCTAAGGGATATATGAAATATCGTTTTAATGGTTTTATGCTTTCATCTAGTGCACACAAGGTAAAACTCATTGCTAAACAAAACAATAGTATCTCAATTAATGCTATTTTACTTCAAGGCTAGTTCAAAGGATAAAAGGTTAGTTGAAGCCGAGATGACATATTATGGGATTATAAGACAAATTTTTTTATTTTTTTTTATAAGAAACGGAGCTTATATTGATAAGAAATCAAGTACAAGCAAAGGAGTTGGAAGTGGACGAGAAGTCCACAAACCAACAAAAAAAGTACATATTATAAAAATAGAAAGGAAAAAAATAACCAAAAGGCATTAATGGGAGCTGCTCGAATCCTACATCATCAACAAATAGAACTACCATTACAAACAGCCCCGATCCAGAAACATAGAAAACCCACTAAATGGTCTTTAGCTAACATCCATTAATAATTTGTTCCTAATCCATAGCGGTTGCCTAGTCTCTCTGAATGTCTGAAATTGATAGTATACCAAACTCATTATTAAACTATTTGAGATTTGATAGTATAAGGAAAATTTTAGTATTAAACTATTTGAGATTTGATAAGCGGAAGCAAAAACCCTAGGTCTAATCAATTCAACTATTGAAAACCTGTGTTAAGTTATCTAGCAGTTTATATCAAGCAATCATACAAAGCAATCCACACAGTAAGAGAAAGTAACGAGATATCCGTACTTGTGTACGACTAATCATCGGGACTAACTAACAGTACTTCATTATAATTAAAACGAATTACAAACTCGATGACTTACTACTATTGTCTTACACAAAGTACTCAACAACCCTGTCACTTCTCTATCTTAGATTCCAACCATAGTAGGTCTGGCACAACACTTCCTGCTTCACGGCTTACCCGTCACCTTTTGCCATGACCTTGATTATAGACTTTCACCTCATTATGCTATTTCCCTTATTGCAAGCAAGCCACTTCACTCGACCCGTCTTCAATCGCAACTGAAGCCTGTTCTGTAGGATCTCTCAAACTTTAAAACCACAATTCTTTGATTTGAAGAACAATATGATCTTTACGCTACGTAAACAAACCCTATGTGGTGAAGAAAATCTCTCTCAAGGGTTAGAGTGTTTTATTATCTATTTAGCTTTGAAAAACTCTAAAACTTGTGTGCCCATGGAGTTTATTTATAGGCAAATCCCATGACCAAAACCTATTAGAATTAGGTTTAAAACACTTGAAAGGGAGTTTTACATCATCCATACCCGTCTAGAAAAATCCCAAACCGATTTGACTATAAAAAATATGAAAAATCCTCGAAAATGAGTTTTTACATAGGAGGACCGGCCTTCAACTCATGCAAACCACTGAGTTATGGCTGAGTTTAATACCAATCTACCACTTTGGCTTTTCACCTACTCTTTGATTTTTTGACGTTTTGTCTTTGTTTTGACTCTGAACCAACACAAATCAACATGATAACTCTTAGAACATATTTAAAATAATACACTAGAGTTTTCGATTTATGCTGAGCAAACACGATCAAAATTGAAAAAACACTAGTTAAAACTCGAAATTGCATGTTTGACTCAAAAAGCTTTCGAATTCAATTTTAATGCTCAAGCATCACCTAGACCTTGAATCAAACCATCTTACCTTATAGACCTTAGAACATGAACTCTGTACAATGTATCTTGTAACATTTGCAAGTTTTTGTTGATGTTGTATCTCTAATTTTTCATTTGACGCAGAAACAATTACAACGAAAAACGAATTTTTGGCGTCGGAATCAAAGCCAACAAAAATATAAACCTTACGTGGGTGTCCACTTCCATCAAATGCAGTGAACCAATAAGCTTGCATTCAATAAGAACTGATGATATAATTCTCGTTGTGTAAGTTAAATTCTACACCACAAATCATATACTATATATTATAAAGACACACATACACAATATTTAAATAAATAATATAATGCATTCATTGCCCAGCAAAATTCTCACTAAAATAGTAAAACCAAGATTATAACATATCCAAACCAATAAGAGAAAAACATGGCTTTTTATATATCACTATAACACTCCTCTCATGCAATCACTACGTGGATGCATGTATATATATGTGTGTGTATCCTACTTTGGTAATTGGCTTCGTCGCTTTCCGTTGGAAAATAATAATGCAAGTTCGATCATTTTCGTAATTAGGGATGCATCGGTTGACACTAAATGCTTATTTACAAATTCACAGTTTCAACCTTAAAGTTTGGCAAAATTAAATATGGCCCTTAAACTTTTGGAAATTTCACTGACCAACTAGGGTGGGAAAACTTATCTTTATGTGGGTTTTTAGATGAAAATTGGGATCAGGATTGCATATTTATAATAAAGTCAATATCTAAAAATGTTAGGCCTCCCAAACTTTAGAAAATTACCAAAATTACCCCCAACTGATGGATCAGGCATGCCATCTTTTACAACAGGGATGAGCCTAGTAAAAGGACCTACCTTATGATGGTTGGGTCGTACAGATAGCTTTTGGGTTGATTAGACTAGTATTCTAGAAAGAGAGTGTGTGGGTTATAGATGGAAGAAGTGAGGAATGGAGGGGTTATTTGTACCCAAATGTCTCGTTTGGTTTACGGATTTTAGTACTTCGGAAACGAAAGTCATTCCTTTCCTTTGTTTGGCAAGCACAAATTCTGGAAACATTTTCCCGAGAGAAGGAAAAGTAGGGGGTAAAACCATTCCTCTCAAAATACATGGGATTGATTTCCCCATGTGATTTTCAAGCATTTATTACAAAAAATTTGGACAATAATAGCCTTACCTAAATGCTTTCCATACTTTACCAAACACAAGAAAGGAAACTTGACACGAAATTTAGTTTCCCACCTTCATGGGAAAGATAAGGGAATTGATTTTCTTTCCATGAATCAAACAAGGCCAAAGAGTAAGGAGTGGGGAAAGTGCGTATTAATCTTCTGGTGGGACCTAACTCCACCAATTTGCCAAGCAAGCTACTTTTCAGTCCAGCTTGTTCCAATGTAGGTTTGCTCGAATTACGAGGTTTCCAACCTGTGTTCTGGCATTGTCGAATATTCCTGGAAATCCCTGACAAGCTCTGGGGATGTATTGGATTTCCTAGAATAACCCAGAAACTCCGAAAATGCATGATGATTTGAGAAATCCAACCTCATTAAAAAATAACATACTCCAAAACATTCACTTTTGGGTCGAGTTAAATATTCTCCTAGGTCACACCATTTTTTCATTGCTAAGAGAAAGAGTTAAGTTTTTTTGTATGCATCATTGAAATCTTTTTGTCATTATCTTTTTTTCTTTGAAAGAAAAAAAAAAGAAAAATAATCTTCATATATATATATTGTCTAATTTTAGTCATAATATATTTTTGTTTAATAGAGCTCAACTAGTAATTTTCAAATATATAAATTATATTAAAATTTAATTTTTGAATTTAAATTTATGAAATTCTAAAGTTTTATAAAAAAATTGATGACTAAATAGGATGCAGTAGAGAGAGCAAGAGTTAGGTTTTGGTGTATGTTTTGTTTGTGAGTAGCTTTTTTTGGTGATTTTATGTTTTATTGTGAGTGTTAATCTAGCAGCTTACAAATGTTAATACCATTAAGAATCATTTCTACCTTTTAAATTAATTTACTTATTTGATCAAACATGAAATTTCGAATTGGGGACGGACCCCGCTTATTCGGGTGAATTGCAATGGGGATAGGCGAGCAGTTTATCCCATTGGCTCAACCTAGTTGAGTCAATTGGTTCAACTCCATAAGGTGATGACGAGGAATGAGTTTTCTTCCTTCAGTTGCAGCAGGTGGTTTATCTAGTTGCACCAAATGGTTCGACTAGTCAAGTCCCTAGTGCGACTAGTCGTAAAGTGAAATCTTATTTGCAAATCGAGATTGGGTTGGTTAGGAGTTGCACCACATGGTGCAAGTGTCTGGCCAACTGGTGCGACTAGTTGAATCTCATGGTGCTCGAACTTTCTAATACATAAAAGACAATTTTACTTTGAAAATGAATGCATCTTTATTGAATTATTCTGCATCACTGCCAAAATTTACAGCTCATCGTCTAAAAGAAACACAAGAGAAGGATAACAAGGGCAGAGAACTTGGTCCTAAATTTATTTATTTTTAGTGTTTACGCAACAAAGCAAAAGCCACTGAAAATAAGGGAGGTGTTTTTATTTGTTTTTAAGTCACAACTTGTGAATAGTTTTCATATCGACAGCCTCAAGAAGAGTGTCCCTTTCAACATGATCCCACCATTTAAACAAGAAATTGTCCACAACTAGTCTGAACCAAGGGGATAGCTTCAGACCACCATAGCCTGCGTCTGCTTTTCTCAACAACTCTTTCAACTCGTCTCTATTCACATACCTAATGTCTGCTACTTCATCCGGGTTCGGATTCACTTTCACGTCACCAACTATGAATAGTAGGTAATCAACTGCCAAATCAGACAAAGACCAGACTCAACATATGTATATACTGCATCTCTGTCTGTTTGTCGTGTTTGTGTGTGTGTGTGTGTGAGAGAGAGAGAGAGGTGTTGAAAATTTGATTTCACTGAGTAATTATTAACAGATTGAAAGAAAAAATATGATTGACTGTACAGGTAAAAATAATAGTCACGTTAGGTGTTTTACGCTTGTTTAGTTCAAGTTTTTGTTCGTTCCTGAAATCCAAAATGGATATTTCACATAAAAAGTTTGACCATCATCAACTTGTGATTCAACTTTTTGACATCAACTATAAGAGACTCTTACTGCTCGTTTTGTTTGAGTTTTGGTTCATTCTTGAAATCTTAAATTTGTAATTTCACACTATGAGCTTCTTATGGTTCATGTCAAGAGGTTGATTTAGTTAGAAACCATCTCTCCCAAAAGCGACCCCATACTTGCACGTGGAGAGCAAACAAATTTCGAATTTTGAATTTTGGATTAACAAATAGGGAATGAAGGTGCCAAGGCTTGAACCTTGGATCTCCCAAAAAACCAACATCTGAAACCATGTTAGAAATCATCTCTCCTAAAAACTTAAGCTGTTAGGAGAAGGAACTGTAATGAATATCATGGTTAACAGATTTATATGTTGACGAGATTCAAACTTTCCATGTTAAGTTACCATTTTGGGTTCTAGGAACGAACAAAAACTCAACCAAACTACCACTTAGTTTGAATTTACCAAGGATTTTAGGAATGAACAAAAACTCAAAATTAATGGGCATGAAGTGTGTGTATGAGAGAGAGAGAGAGTAACAAGAACGGTAACGTTACATACGTTCATGCTCTCCCCACTTGCCATCAGAAGGAGCCTTATATAGTATGCGGCCCAACGAAGTGAAGTTATCAACTGGGATATCTTCAGAGGGAATACCTAGTTCGTCCCATAGCTTCCTCTGCGCCGCATTCCTAACACCTGCCGAAAGGATTTATATTTATTTGTTACCAAAATTACAACGCACGCATTAAAAAAAGAGGGCCATTTTAGTGGAAACATAAATGGGTATGTACGTTATTTATAAACAAATAAATAAATTACCAAGGGCATTCTCCTCTATAAGTTCTGGCTCTCGGTATAACGGATGACTACAGCACGTGTTCGTCCACACCAGAGGGAAAGTCACCTTTGTCGCAGACCGTTGCTGCACATTGACCACAACATACAATTACAACAATTCACATAAAGGAAAACAACAACTTTTTTTTCCCTTAAAAATAAAAATAAATAAATAAATAAATAAAATTATGAGGGAGAGAAACTAATTAAACTTGAGCATAGGGCCTTGAGGCTTTAATCCGAAGAAGTAATTTTGTAAATGTGGGGGTTTGTTTGTTAAAAAAGTTGGAAAAAACAACTAATTTTTATGGCAAGTTGGAAAAAGGGGCAAGTGGTAGGGTAAGTTGTTCTACTAGTTTTCTGTTTTCCGAGGAAAAAATTCTTTGGTGGTTGGTGAGAATTTATTTCCATGAAATTTTTTAAGAAGTAAATATAGTATCTCACCGAATCATGCATCTTTCTCCAACTTTTCATATAGATTTTTAGTCATTTTCGAAGTTTTTAGTTAAATACAGTAATACACCCATTTTGTTCTTCAACTAGGGTCAGCCAAGTGCATTTATATCTTATTTAACAAAAATATTACAATTTGGGAAAGGAAATCTAATCAAGTCAAATCAAATCAAACAACCAAGGAATAAAACTAGCAACTAAATCATTTTTTCTATTTAGAAAAAATAATATTAACAGATTGAAAGGAAAAAACAATTGACCGAATTATCAATGCACCATTGGATCCAACAACTCTTGGCAATTAGTATTTGCCAAGTGTAACTTCAATTCCCTACGCAAGTTCAAGGATTATCAAACATTCAAGACACAAATAGAACATGGTTGTTCATCTTTTACTAATTAAGGGCCAAGGGTGAAAGTCAAACATAGTGGTTCAACTATAATAACAAGTGAAAGTCATACTAGAGTCTTAACTGAAAATAGGAGTATAATTTTAAATTTTCCATTAAGCTTTTTGTGGTCTTTAGAGCCTATAAAGACCCAATACTCCCTTTATTTCAAACTAATAGGCTCACTTTAATTTTGATACTTTTTAAATGAACACTAGATCAACCTAGCTACTTAATCAATAATCAAGGATACCATTTATTTTATAAGGAGCGGCTTCGCTCAATCAATGCTACAACATTTTAGTTGAGTCTAAAGAAAATGGGTTTTTTAAGTGGATTGGAGCGGCTTTCTACTGGTTTAATTATCTGATGCCTTCACATACAGCACTAGTACCTAGTGTTTTTGGAGGGGCTGGACCTGGCTTTCCCCCCTTGATAATACTAATAACTACGAACTTAGTAAAATTCTAATAACTAATAATCTTTCGAGGAAGCAACATTCTTCCACAGTGAATACTTAATAATTCTACTAATAATTATTAATACTATTAGAATAATAAAACTAACTTATGCAACATATACATGTATATATATATATATGCAAATTTTACTAAATACATTTTACGCTGTTCGCTAGCAAACAGATCTTGTTCTCCAATAAATTTTCAGCACAACCCATCTCTATTTCTTCAACAAGCCCTACCTACATGCCGGCCCTATCTTCTATATATGTGTGTGTATGTGTTTATACATCTCAAACTGAAAACTGTTTTGTCAGAATAGTAACTGATTTTCATTGAGATACACTTGAAGACTCTTTCTAGGGTTTATGATATGTATTATCATCATATCCATCCTTTTCTGGTCTATTATTTTTTCTTTCCTTCCTCTGTATTGATTTTTTAGGCATCAATTCAATATACTGAACAAAAACGAATAAAATCTAATACTAATTCAGCAAGTCAAAGAGGATAACAAACTACAACAGGGAATTAAATTCATATAATATCAACTATATTATTATATGGGATATTTACCCGCAAGGCAATTAAACACAACTTATCTAAAATTAAGTCAACAGACATAATTATTTAAAGATCTCCATTTTCCACCTAAAAAACAAATGCAATCAAACACCTTTAAATGTTTTTCCCTATGATTGAATTGCCTATAAAAATTGCCTAGAATTTAAACATTTTCCACCTTAATTGTATGCCTGCAATCAAACACACATTTAGGGTTCATTTGGTAAAAAAGTTGGAAAATAACTAATCTTTGTGCGAAGTTGAAAACAGAGATAATTGACTTGGTGAACTATTCACCAACTTTTCCTTATTTTCCATAGAAATTTTATTCCATGGAAAACCCAATAAGTAATAGAATATTTTACCATATCACACATCTCTTTTTCCAACTTCACATAAAAAATTTGTAATTTTTTCATTCATTTTCCAACTTTTTTATCAAATGCACACAAAAGGTTGAGAATTTAAACCAGAGTGCGATTACAAGTGTCCTAACGGCAAAGCAAGAATGAGGAAGATGCTGAGGCTTTACTCTATATCAAAAGATTAGAGCACTAAGGGTTTGACAATGATAAACATGTATCTCAACACATTTGTTACCAAAAGTGGGGCATTTAGGATCCAGTCCCTGAGTTTTGGTTTCTACCTCTAGCAAGGACTCATATCCAAATATACTGTACCTAGATAATTATTTTGTCAGCGGCAAATGCTAATTTTCTCGGAAATAGATACTAATTTTTGCGGGACATATTGTTACATTGTTCAAGAAATACATCTCCAATGACCGTATCCGTTAAATAAGTGTTATCTCTAGACAACATCTTAAAAAGTTTCAAACCAAGGACCAGATCCTAATTTTTTTTCCTACTTTAATCGGAAAACAAAGAGGAGCTCTGTGACGAGGTAGAATTCAATAACTGGCTCGTAGTGTCTTTCAATTGGAAACAAGAATGCCACATTTATTCTCAAACTTTCTGGTGCAAAATTTTCAAATAAACAACCTTCAGAGATAGGGAGTTGGACTGTGAGTATTCGCTGAAGAAAATAAAATGTTCTGAGAGAAAAAAAATGTAGCTTTTTGTCATACAAAAATTCTATACATTTTATGGTGTCTTGTTTAATCCCCTCCTCCTAAGCGAATAGATTTCCAAATTTATAATGTTAAGTTGACTTAGGTATAAATACTCCCTCTATATATTCAACGAAGAATAGAATTTGTGTGGCAAATTTCGCTTCCAACGTTTGTCCAACATTTTTAAAATCCTGTACTGTCATTTAAAGACCATAAAGCTTCAACACATACCTGAAGAAGTAACTCATATTTTGAGTTAAACAAAAATACACTAAATGCTCTATGTAGCAAATTTTCAGATTCAATCTTTTCCATCAGGTGGCCTGCATAAGAAAAGAAGTGTAAGACATTGAAGAAACCGTGTAACAGTCAAACAATTGTTGACAAACAAACAAAAAAAGGGTTAAAAAGTACAGCTTCAAAATTCAGATCTACAATTATTTTAAGATCATATATTTCATTACTTTAGTTTATTATTTTATTTTTAATTGTGGTGGACTGTGTCTTTTAGGCCAGCATTCCCGATGGGCATCTAGTACACAACGCAAGAAATCTGCACATTTCTTGTCTGCACTTATTTCAGAATATATCTCATCTAGTACCAAAACCTTAGCACACTGGACACAAATTTCCGTAAATCAACAACTATAATAGAACAAGAGAAGAGCATCACTCTGAGGGCTAAAATTGCTTTATCGATATTTTAACATGTTCGGCAATATGAGGACCTTGAAATTTCTGTAAAGAAAATAAATCAGTTAATTTGAAAGTAACTTTTGTGGTTACGTACGTACTCATAGTACACCTAAATGCAAAATCTAACAGGACCAACTTTCTATTTGAAAACTAATTAAATTTGAGCAAATGGGTGTGTGCCATTGGTAAAGTACACACACCCAACCTGGAATCCAGGCTCAAATCTAGCCAGCTGCATTGCTGCACTTTCCCCCTCACCGTATTGTAATAATGTAGGCCTTTCCCTAGTTCAGAAGAAAAAAATAATTAACTTTGGCGCCCAAAAAATATTAGAAGAGGCAATGGGTTCTGCAAGCCCTGTCCAACCATCGTCTTTGGCATGTTAACCATCTACAACCCAAATTACCCCATTAAAGTCAAAGTCCAGCAAGCACCAAGGAAAGCTTGAGTCACAAATGAAAGGCATTATTGCAATAAAACAAAGGATGTAAAAGCATCTAACGGTTTGACCAGCTGACCAGACGGTTCCGTCCAAAACTGGTGTCAAAGGCTAATATTAGAAAACTATGGGTGCCAAAGGGAATATTGACTAAAATGAAGGCCAAAATCCAAATCAACCAATTTGTTTTCCATTTGAAGTCTGTTAGTTTTCTTGTATATATAGGTCTGATAGGCCTTGATAGTTTTTCAAAGATTTTGATATTGTTGTTGCATTTTTGAGTTTTTAAGTAAATTAGTTCCATAGTTTTGTATTCTTGGTTCTACACTGCTGTCACTTTGGAATTGCTTTTGAAATACAGTGAATCATAAATTATGCTCATACATTTTTCTTCACAAAATTGGTAGTTTCTCTCATTATTTTCTTTGACAACTTTCTCAATGATTGCTTGAATTTCTTGTTTTCTTATGTCATGTAAGCCTTAACATGCATGCATAAAAATAAAAACTCACTGAAGTAGACTGAGGAACAATGGGGTTCACTTTCAAAGTATAGAGATTCCTTTTAAAAAGAAAATAATCAATATCCTCAAAAGGTGTACATCTATCAATTGAGCTGTTATTAATGGAGACAAACGAAATCACTAGGCTTGCACTAGGACGCGAAGTCTAATTCTTCTGGTCTCTAAAAGTCTAAGAAATTATAAATATTCCCCCCGTCCCTAATTGAGAAACAATGTTTGACTTTCACATGTTTCAAGAATGCACTAAAATTCATTACAATCACTAGTTTAGACTTTAGAGCAAAACTTGTTTCCTCTTGTGAGCTTGGGTATTTTCATTATGTCCCAAAAAGGGAAGTGGACTTAAAATTTGGGACATTCCAAAAGGGAATAGTGGACTCTTAATTTGGGATGGAGGGAGCAATAAAATTAATTATCTCCCTTATTATATCTACGCTTCCTCTGTATATAGTTCTTCGATTCGGGGTTGCTATCCCCATCAACTAGACTGCTTTGTGTGACCTTCACAATCTGTTTGAACAAGTGACTCATTGTTCACAAAAATGCCTTGTTGTTCTCACCAACTAAGCGATATTGCCTTGCAAGTATACATATCAAATGCACTTGTGTTGCCATTACGAATTTGGTAATATTCATGATCTTTGGTGTATTTATGGAATTTTCTCTCATTCCATAAATATCTCTGGGCAAAACTCTTACAGCTTTGAGAGTCTCTGTTTGTTTCTTGTTGATTTCACCTATATTATATATCGAGAAATCAATGGAGTTACAGTTCCAGCAATGAAAAGAAGATCAGATGTTTTCGCAATATGGGTTTTCCACCTAAACTCCTATGTTTTTGGTACTTACTTTTCTCATTCTCAATAAATCACTTATGAGTTTAATTTGCAAGTATAAATGTCTATTCACACTCCTAAAGCACTCACTGTCAAATACATATTTTGAAAAGAAATCTCATATACGATTCTGGTCTGAGAATTGGTGGAAGAATTTTCTGAATTGGAAGTCTTCTCCATTTTTCAGGTTTTGCGATTTGTTAAAGTGCCCCCTCTAGAACACTTTAAGCATGTATTGGTGTTAAATTTCCCTTTTTATGGAAACAAAATATTAGCCAAATATTGAAAAAGTATTACAAAAACAGAGAGTAAGATGATTAGCAGAAAACAAATAATGAATATAAAAAATACAAACAGAAAATAATATTTTTTTGCAACAAAGAAACAATTCCAAAAAAAGAGAGTAAGAAATGATACTTACAGTTGTATTTGGTATCATGACCCACAACATGGTCATTTTCATCCACCAAAATACATCTGCAAAAAAGAGATGAAGTGGAGAACCGTTATTATCTAATGGAAAATGGAATTTACAAATGAATAAAAATCAAAGGCGAAAGAAGTTGTTTATCAACAAAATACACCAGTTCTCTGACTTTTAAATTCCTATAGATGTAATGAATCACAGAAACAATCATAATAGCAGCTTTACAAAAAGCCAGCAAATCCAACCGCGTACACATCAGCAGGAAGTGCCAAAAGTGATCCAAATTAAAGTCACGCCTATGTAATACTAAAAATATACTCTGAACGCTACACCAGAAAGCATTTTATGTATTAATTGTAAATTTTGGGTCCGGTTCCAGTACACACCATTGTAGTCCGCATGCGGACAGTCTGCACCTGAACCCAGGCATTGTAAATTTATTGCTCTTAACCTTTATATCCTAGATTTTAATCTTATTTGACCCAGTTTAGATCTCAAGTACTACGGTTTCAAATTGACGCGTAGAGAAGCCTTGTGCAATGGGCACGACATATATCAAATTTTTGCTTCAATTCTCGTAAGAATCCCAAATAGCATCTTCATTTCATTGGAATAAGAACAAAATAACACCAAACTTTCCAATAGGTGGTGAACCACTCCCAATATTGCTACTGAAAACCTACAGTTTAGCTACACTCTACTGTGTTGGGCCTTCACATGGTAATTCATCATCAAAATGCGTGTAAACACTGAATAGGTCATAGGGATTTCAATTTAGAAATATGAAATCCATTTCAAGAAAATGAACATAAAAAGTTCAGCTTTCAAGGGGGTTAAAATATACAGAACTAATTTTCAAATTCCACTCCGCTTCTCGCTGTTAAGACAAAAGTAGAAAAAAGACAGACGAAATGAAAACTACATGTAAGCAATAAATATGGAATACATATCTATAGGAGCATAAGCCGGTAGAAGGAAAGTATTATGGTGTAAACAATGGATTCTCCATGACAAAGCTAACAAAAGCTTCTATACAAAGTTTCGTTCACAGATTTATTGGATGGTACTTGAGATTGTATTTCTTCTAAAAGAAGTACACAAATTAGCCTAGAAAAGTCAAACAGATGATGGGTACGTTTTCTATAAAAGCATCAAATGAATCATAAAGCTTGAAAAGAACACACCACTGTTGTAAAGTAACATGTAAATCTGGGATATAATCTTTGAAGGAAGCTAGATTGTTCTGCACTGATAATAAAGACACAACAGTTTTTGAAGTGTACCAAGAAATCAACAAAGGGCAACGCGCAACTAGAAGCTAATTAGAGTCATGAGAGTCGGTTACAACTATTTTGAAGTAAACTTATTATAAACTGATTTTTAGGGGTTGCAATACATGTTTTTTGGTCATCTCATGTAGACCGGACAAGGAAAACAAGAACACAGACACAACACGAGGTCGTGATATGTTTAGCAAACAATTCACTCGTGAAAATAAAACAACCTGACAAACACAATTACAATATTTTCATCTTAATATATACGTCCAAACACAAGTATAATTTTATTTTATTTTCTCCATTTAGACATGATTGACATGGCTAGACATGATTAACACGACACAACTCTTATTTCATGTCAATTATGTTCCAAAATTTGGACACAACGTCATCTTAAAAACTCTGGACAAGAAAATGACACAAACTCAAATTTCGTATTAATCTCGTTTCATTTCATGCCTTGTCTAAAATTGTCACCCCTGCTGATTCTTCTTCTCCTACCCTTTCTTTCCGAAACATTTGCCAATTAAGAAAATTCATAGAAATCCACAATTCTAAAATTACCATTCTAACTATATACAAGTATATAACAAGAAAAGTACAGAATCCTCATCCACAATTCTTAAATTGTATAGTCCAAGTGGCATTGGCGCTCATTTAAAACTTAGACCTTCCTTTTAGGGGAAAAAAATAAAAGGATAGAAGCCTATCTCTGACATTAACTATGAGATGGAATCAGTTTTGCAGATTGCAAAATAATTACAACTCCTGAATTCAACTCAATAACAAAAATCTGAGCCTATGAGTAATCTGGTTGGTCGACGAAAGAAACATTTCTGTAAGTCTGAATCTAAAATATCTAAGACAGAAGTCTGAAAAGGTAAAATATCACTTCAAGACCACATCACATAACAGATAAAAATAAAAGTATGACATAATAGATTAAAGAGACAGAAGGAAAAATACAAAAGTAATTATCCTTTCTCTTTCACAGGTACACACATACCTCTATAATTGATGTAAACGCGTTTACAACGAAGCAACGATCCACTACAAATTGCACTTATAATTTGCATCAAGAAAATTTTTATATATACATACAATGTACTTGTAAAGAGGACGGTCCCATTTAAACAAAAAGAAAAAACGTTCATTTTGATGAGTAAATGGATGATTTTTTTTTTATGAAACTTGGTGAACATGATCTCTATAATGAGTAAATTATCGTCACAAAATTTCAATGAAAAATTCAATTTTGAAGGGGTGTGTAATATAATTTATATATATATATATACACATCCATTTCCGTCCATTAAAATTTTAGATGATAATTTCATTGACTTCTAATTAAATCTTGTAATAAAATTCGGTGAAAATGATCTTACTAATTATAAAAATCATCTCTATCAAATTTTATTAAAAAAATTATATTTATGACTTAAAACTCACGCGGACATTTATTATCTTAAAGGAAACATTGTTACTTTCAGAATTGGCGTAACGGGTTTTATTTTTGTTTGGCGTGTTTAAAATTTTAAATCTACACACTTATTTTGCCTTCTAAAAAATAAGAGGCAATCAGCCAACTTAATTTTAAAAAGGTTATATCTTTTATCTTATTTCCCTTTAAATATAGTTATTTTTATCGAGGATAAATTTATTTAAATAACATTTATTTCAACATTTTAGTATGATATATTCAAACAAACATATCAATTTAGATACGACATTCAGAAACTAAATAAACAAAATTTTCAGATTTAACCAAACAAACGCACGCTGAGAGAGAGAAAAAAATGGGAAGGAAAAGAAAGACACTGACTCGTCTTCGAACATGAGACGCCTCTGCACAGCGTCCATGGCAGAATCGGAAACGGCGTCCTTGGCGGTGCTGACCGCCGAAACCACACCTGTACTTGTCCTCCTGAGGCTCAAACAATTTCTGAGAAAAAGACTACCACTAGTAGTAATGGTGGTAGATTTGGAGGTAGAAATGCGAGATTTGGAAGAGAAGAGGAATGGCAATTTGTTGGATGCGAATTTAGCAGTATTGCTAGTAATTCTACTTGCCATTTGGGGATTCAAAACTAAGCTTTCCGCCATTAGTGCCCTTCTTAGATTTAATTAGATTCTATTTCTTCTCTTCCTTCTTGTCCACACCTTTGACGAAAATTTATATATATGCTTATTTATTTATTTATTTCGCACTGTATGCTTTTTCGTCTTATTTATATTTATTTATAGGCTGGCAATTCCTTCGGTATTTTTATTATTAAAAATGAAAAACACATTCAAAGTATTGAATAGGGAAAATTCTATCCTCGCGCGCCACGAGCCCTCGTGAAATTATTTTATGCACTTCTGTATGAACCTTGCGATCCATGTGCACAACCCCAAATTCTCTATTCCTTGTCCCACTTTTCTACTTTTTCTATTCCTTTGACAAGACAATTACTATATGATGAGATAAGGTTTCCTAGGAGGCGGCTGGAGTTCTAGTCCAATGGCCCACTTAGAATTAGGTTATTCGGCTTTAGTCCTTTCAGAAATGGTTTCATTCGACAGATTTTTTACCCACTCGGACTTAAATGCGATGCGTTTGGGGCGGTTATTTTTGAATTGGATCAAGTTTGGGTTTTTTAAGATAAATTTTGTATCAGGTCAAACCGGGTTTGGGTTTGAGTTTGAGTTTGAGTTTAAGTTTAAATTAAATAAATCTGTTTGACCTAACCGTCCCGAATATCATATTTATTTATTTTACTTTAATATCCTTCCAGTTTAGTTGTGATCGTGATTGAAGTTGAGGTTGAGTATATTAAAAAGTAAAGTAGGTTCGAGTTTTCTGATTCAAAACCCATCCCAAGTTGAGTTTTAATTTGGTCAAACCCGCCCCTCATGCCATTGCCTATGATGGCCCACCCACTCTTTTATGGCTACTGAACTTGTTGTCGAGACAACACATTTATCAAAGACAAGGGCGAAATTAGGGGAGAATTTGACTAGGCTCTAACTCGGGTCCATTAGCCCACTCAGAATTAGGTTATTGGGTTTTGAAACACCCACTTTTTATGGCTAATGCATTTGTTATATGTGCTTGATAAAATAAAAATAATCTTGCAAAGAATCAAAACGTGACCAACTTGTAGAACTAGGCTTCCTTTACCAAACTGGGAGGATCCAGTGTCCTATGAAGGGCTAATGCCCATAATGGATCTAGAAGCAATGTGGCCAATAAACCTTTTCTCTTTATTCCTCTTCTTTAAAGAAAAGGCCACAGCCATATCAAGAAGGTTGGCGCCTTCATACTCGATTCATTGTTGTTCGTGAGAAATGTTGGAAATAAGAACTGCAAAAGATGAACAAAATAATGTTACCAAAAACATATTAATGGGAAATATCGTGCTGAGTTACAGATTATGTTACTTTCTTTAAGACATTTTGCGGCTCTGCTCGGTATTTATGCTAGCAGTTCTCAATAGCCAAGCCGTTCTCAAGATACAACAACCCAAATTATTCCCTCTGTCTTGATTTTCCTTGCACGGTGAGAAATCGGAAAACTAACTCCATATTTAACTTGGCTGGAATCGAAAAGCTATTCCTATCGAAGAAAAAAAAATTAGAGGAATTTTTTTAAGCTTTAATTCGTAGATAACAATGGAGATGTGTTTCGTATATTTTTTGAGGTAGAAGATGAAATTTTAAGGAAATATATTTTCTTCCCATTATGTTAGAGGGAGAGAAAAGCAATCATGGGAGCTATTCAAAACCAACGGAGTAAGACCAAGTCAAAAAACAAATTTTGAAATTCAAAAAATAATTTTATTTGTAATAAATAAAGTTTTTCAAAAGAATTGTCTAAAAACATAATATTTTACCCGAGCCCGACCTAAGTTGGTTGGTGCACGCGTGTGGTGAACCACTATCTAAGTTCTCACACAATAGTACAAAAGTCTAATGCCCAAAGGGCTAAGGTTTTTCTTCTCTCATATGTGGGACTTAGGAATACATAGAAGGGCTTGCTCTGGTGCTTGCTTTGGTTTTTTTTTTTTTTTTTTTTTTTCCTCTTTCTCCCATATTTATCAAATACATAAAAGCTCCGACAAGAAATCAACTCAAAAGGGTTATAGTTGGGTTTATATAAAGGGTGATTTTATTTCTATCCGCGATATTTTCCGATTAATCTATGCTTTTAAGTTAATCTATATTGCCTATTAAATTAATCTACGTGCGTGGATAGACTAACAAAAAATATTATTAATTTAATTTTATAAATATTATTTTGAATAATAATTTAATATTAAAATATCCACAAGATTAATAATGTTGGTCGGAAAACAACCCTAGAGGGGGTGAATAGGGTTTTAAAAACTTAATGCGGAATTAAAACGTTTTTAAAATATTTAAGCAAAGTAACTTAGCTGAGCAACAATATCAAGGAAATAATAAATTTCAAGTAATCAATCCCAAGACAAGCAAATTAATAAGCAATCTCAAAATACAAGCAATAATATAGTAATAAAAAGAGAACTTGAGTTTAGAGAGATTAAACTAATTTGAAGCTCGAGACTTTTTGTCCTCACGATTCAATTTCCTAAACCATACGTCCGCGCTCGATTAGTTCTCCGAGAATTTTCACTATTCAATCTTCTTTAGGTAAAGATTAAACCTCAATACAAATGTTGTTATGCACGCGACACTCACAATGTAGTTATACACACTACACTTCTCACAAGATATGCTCTCTTGTTCTACAAAGAGACAAACTCTCTTTTGAAATGAAGAATGAATTATTTGTAGTGATACACACCAATACAATAACTCTCAAGTGTATTTAAAAATTACAAATGAAGCTCACACTAGAGTTATCAAGATTGATAAAAAATATATAGCTCAAAAGATGAAAGATTGATCAAAATGTGTTATTGAATCTTTGTATATTTGAATATATGAATAATAGAGTATTAGAATGATTCAATGTGTGTTAAAACATGTCTAGGACCTCATATATATAGCTTGCAAAATCATATGGACGTTGGAGATGATTAAGAAAGGTTTTGGGTCAAATGTATACATTTTCAAACTTTTCAACAGCTAGTTTTGACAAAAAATTCAAATTTGTTTCGATAATTTCTCCCAATTTGATCGTTGGATCATGCTCAAATTTTAGTCAAAAGTGCTAAGAGATGTTGTCTAACTACTATAAAAATTTCAAAATGATCGGAGTCCAAAAAGGCCTCCATCTTACTGTTACATCAAAACTGTGCGAAAATTGAGCGAATTTTAAATGTAAAATGAAAATATTTTTGCAATTTAACAATTTAGTTCCAAATAAAATTCTAATGATTTTTGAACCTCAAAGATATGTTTCTAAAATACCTATTTTTATTAGAGCTTAAAATATGATAATTTAAAATTAATATGAATTTATTTTGAAATACGGTCTTTGTAAAATGATGTTTTTCAAATAAATTCAATTTCAAGCCTGTTTGAATTAATCTTTAAAATATGCATGAATACATTTGAGCTATAAGGATTTGATCAATAAAGTAACTTTACATAAATCTTAAGCACTCACTCAATTACTGAATTAATGAGTTTTCAAATGCTTTGATTTGTTTCTTCGGATTGATCTTCATTTGAAGCTTTTTCCTTAAAGCTTTTCATATAGTCTTTTGATCCTTTGTACTTCATGATTTGCATTGAGAGATTTGATCTTCCTTATCTTCTCCAATGATCGAATAGTGAAAGATTGATCCTTGTCATGTTTTTCTTGAATTTTTCAAGTAAATGAACTGTATACTTATATCAAGAAACATGTTAAATTACGCATGATTAATTTATTGTTATTATCAAAATAAGATCAAGACCTTAGGTCAACAAATAAGTACATCCACTTTAAAAAATTAGATTCTAATATTATTAAGTAATGAGTAAATCTAAATTAACTTTGAAGTAAAATAACAAAAACAAAAATTAAACCCTTATTCATAGTTCAAATTTTTACGGTATTCTTTCCTCTTTCTCACTTACAGATATCCAATGTCCCTCTTTCCCCCACAGACTTGTTCTTCATCCTTCTTTCCACACTATCTCTTCCTTTGTCTCCCCCATTCTTCCCTCTTTCTCCAATGTCTCGTCCTTCCTCACAAGTTATGTAGCACTATGTATTTATATTGATGTTAATTATGTTGTATTCGACAATTATCGTGTGAAATTTGTATTCCTAAAATTTTTCTATCCATAATTTGGAGAAAACTTCCTCTCGAAAATTATAGATCTTTGAATTACGTTTCCAAGGATATAAAGATCATCACAATCATAGTTCCGAGCGAAAGGTTATAGCCAAAACAAGAACGGGGTAGCAGGGCAGAAAGTTTGCTTGCGAACCGATATGGGGATTTTGGCATACTAGTCCGGCGTATAAAAATTGGAAAAAAATTTAGCTACGAACTGTATGGGGTTTTAGGCATACCGGTCCAACGTATAAAAATCTAGGAAATTGGATGCTGCGGACCGGTCTTCCAATTTGGGCATACCTGTCCGCAAGTTAAAACTGGGCACTGACTTAACTTATTTTTAAGTGCATTTTGTCTAATTTTTCACCCATTTCGACCCAACAACGCCCAAACACTTCTAAGGGAGGTTCTAGAGGGTTCTAAAGAGAGAATAAATGGATTTCTACACATTAATCCTTTTGTACCAAAGATTGAAGCGTTAAATTATCCGAATCTCCTTCTCCTTCACTATTTATCGTCTTCAACCTCGAGATCGCAGCGAACGGGGTTAAAATCATCATATTTCTTTCTTTCTTTTGGCTTATAACTTTAAGGTAAGGGTTTTCTTGTTTTCAAAACTTGAAAATACGAATTTATTACTCAATACTCGTTGTATTTGACTTGGTTTGACAGAAATTACTATGTTTATATTATATTTCTTCCTAAAAGCTGTTATATGAATACATGTGAGGACTTATATATGTATTTTGGAGCAATACATGCCATTTACATTCGAACATAGTTCATGTTGATATAGGTGTCATATGTCGGAAAGAACGGATTTGTTAAAGTTTAATAAGGTATGTATGGCATGGATTGCTTCAAGTACTCAGTTATTAGCATATATACATGTTCGCATCTTCATTGTGTCAACCAGAAGCTTAGAGATTTCTCAAAAAGCTCGGGAGTATTATTATGATCCATGGCTTGATTTATTGTCTTTTGGAAAATCATATATCTTCATCTATGATGTGAAATGCTCGTATCTCTTGGACGGAATGTCCCTATATGTATAGTGCTTGCCGGGATAGGAAACTAAGTAGGGCCCGGTGCCCTTGGGTTGAAAATCTCTAAACCCTTAGGGTAGCAAAGTTTGGCTGCTTATAAGCCACTAGTGAGGAGCCTGGGAACCTAGGCAATTGGCAAGCCGCTATAGTTTCTATTGACATCACTGTTTGTGTGAAAATTGGAACGATTGGTCCTAAGCATGATTCAAAGTCGCAGTTTCGGAGGATAACTCAACCATTCAATTGTCAACTCGGATATCGGTATTTGTTTCAGTTTCAGCGATACGGACTGAATTATTATTTAAAAGGCCAAAAAATCACAAAACAAATATGAAAAAATTTATAAATTATGAGATTAAATAAGATGGATCAATTAGATAACCATAATAACATTATCTAGCACAAATTATATAGCCTACATAGAAATACCATCATCTGTCGCACTTGGTAATATAATATTATATCATAATTCAATAAATATACAACAATACAATCTTATAAAGCACAAAATCTTAAATATAAGTTCAATTAGGCCTAAAATAATGATATGAATTATAATTATCACTATTATTCAAGGACTCCAGCGATGATAATATAAAGGAGGTTAGAAATTGGCACTTGTGGGGTAAAAATGAGAGAAATGGCTAGATGACCCATAATCAGAAAAATTTAGTTGGCCATGGTGATGAGATAGTATCCAAATCCCCGATAACTGTTGCTACCTGAAGATCCATCATGATAAGTTCCACGATCACTTCCATAATAACCACCATGAGCAGCAATACTATTATTTGATAGTTGATAATTTACATTCCATTAGGTTTTTTTTTTCAATAGTTGCCAATTTACACTCCAAATCTCCAAAGTCCAACAAGCAGCAACTTTTTTTTTGTATATTTGTAACTGTAGTCACTTTATTCAATTATGTCACTTTAGTCACCTTTTTTTTTGGCAATATAGAGTGAAATATCGGCAACTCGGTCTGATTTCAGTAAAATATCGGTGATATTTCGAAATATCGCGAATTTAATCATATCGAGTCATAATAATGATTCGGTACCATCATCATGGTTCAAAGTCGCGGTTTCGGTGCGCAACTCAGGCACTCAATTTTCAACTCGGATATCGGTATCGGTTTCCATTTCGGCGATATGGATCGATTTATTATTTAAAAAGCCCAAAAAATTACAAAAAAAATATAAAAAAAATTTTAAGTATAAGATTAATAAGATGGATCAATTAGATAAGCATAATAACATTATCTAATACAAATTACATATCTTACATCAAAATACCATCATCTGTCACATTTGATAATATAATATTATATTATAATTCAATAAATATATAACAATACAATCTTATAAAGTACAAATATCTTAAATATAAGTTCAATTAGGCCTAGAATAATGATATAAATTATAATTATCATCATTACTCAAGAACTCTAGTGATGAGGAATGAGGATATAAAAGGGGTTGGGAATTAGCACTTGTGGGGGGTAACAATGAAATGAATGGCTAGATGACCCATAGGGATGAGATGAATAGCTAGATGATCCATAATCAGAAAAATTTGGTTGACCGTCATGATGATAGTACCCAAATCCCCGATAATCGTTGCTACTTGTCATCATCGCCATCACTTGAGAAAACGGTAAGTTTTTGAGGTTACTTACGACGGAGACCACCCTCCATCTTTTCTTCGCTCTTTTCAGTACCCTCATCCAACCATGCTAAATCATCAGATTCTAAAACCCTTACATCATTCTCCCTTACCCACTCATCTAATATATCACCATCATCAAATATATTTTTTAGGTCAACTGGGTTATAATAATCGTTTGCATCACTCATGTACATCAAATTTCTAACTTTAAGGCGCATATTATAGTTCACATACACTAGTTTATGTAACTTTGTCATTGCTAATCGATTACGAAGTTTTGCATGGATTATTGACCACGTGCTCCAATTTCTTTCACAACCATGACAGGCTTTTTGTGTCTTTTCTTCATTCTTTTGCTTTTTTTTTTCTTTCTTCTTTTGTTTTATTTTTTTTTCTTTTCCGTTTATTTTTCTTGTTTCTTTTCTTCCTTCTTATCATCTTTTCTTTTTTAGGATTAAGGTCATTAAGCCTATTTAATTAAATAAAAATTAATAAATTACTTTGGAACAATTGAACAAATTAACATTTTTTTAATAGTTATCAATTTAATTAAATAAAGATTAACAAATTATTTTGGAACAATATCAGCATTTTTTTTTCAAACATGGAGTAACCTTTTTTTTCTTTCAAACTTTAGTCACTTTATTCAATTATTCAATATCAGTGAAATATCGGTGAAATATTGGCAACTCGGCGTGATTTCGGTAAAATATCGATGATATTTCGAAATACCGCGATTTTAATCGTATCGGGTCATAATAGCGGTTCGGCACCCCCTATTCTAACTCGGTATCAGCCATCTCGGATCGGTTTCGGCCGATAATTTGAACCATGGTACCCATGGTTCAAAGTTGCAATTTCGGAGATCAACTCGGGCACTCAATTTTCAACTCAGATATCGGTATCAGTTTCGGTTTCGGCAATATGGACCAATTTATTATTTAAAAGGCACAAAAAATTATAAAAAAAATATGGAAAAATTCTAAAGTATGAGATTAATAAGATGGATCAATTAGATAAGCATAATAACATTATTTAGTACAAATTACATATCCTACATCAAAATACAATCATCTATCGTATTTGGTAAAAAAATATTACATCATAATTCAATAAATGTATAACAATACAATGTTGTAAAGTATAAATATCTTAAATATAAGTTCAATTAAGCCTAGAATAATGATATAGATTATAATTATCATCATTACTCAAGGATTCCAGTGATAGGGTATAAATGAGGTTGGGAATTGACATTTATAGGGTAAGGATGAGAAGAATGACTAGATGACCCATAATTAGAAAATTTTGGTTGGCCACGGTGATGATAATACCCAAATCCCCGATAATCGCTGCTACTTGAAGATCCATCATGATACGTTCCACGACCACTTTCATAATAACCACCACGAACAGCTATACTATTATTTGATCCCCTACTACTAGCATAATTTTGTGCAGAACCTCCATAACCAGTGCCAAAACCATAACTAGATATTCTGCCTCCGAAAATGCTATATCTACGACTATCATAATCATAATCGTATTTATGTCCACCGTAATAGTGTTAGCCTAAGTTTAAGCTCTGCAATTGATCATCAATGCGCCGATAACTTTGTGAATAAGGATCATAGTCACTAGAATACTCATAATAACTAGAGAACCTAGTTAGATCTACTAGATGTCTATGCTTCTTTTGCTTTATTTTTTTTCTTGCTTATCTTTCGTTTCTTTTTCTTCTTTCTTTTCTTCCTTTTTCTAATCTTCTTTTTTTTAGGATTAAACCAATTTAATTAAGAAAAGATTAATAAATTACTTTGGAACAATTGAACAAATCAATATTTTTTTAATAGTTACTAATTTAATTAAACAAAGATTAACAAATTATTTTGGAACAAATTAACTTTTTTTTTTCAATAAATACCAATTTACAATTCAAGTCTCTAAAGTCCAACATGGAGTAACATTTTTTTTCCTTTTTTTTAACTTTAGTCACTTTATTCAATTATTCAATACGGAGTGAAATATTGGCGAACTATCGATGAAATATCGGCGACTCAGTGTAATTTTGGTAAAATATCGTTGATATTTCGAAATACTGCGATTTTAATCATATCGGGTCATAATAGCGATTCGGCACCCCCTATTCTAACTCGGTATCGGCCATCTCGGATAGGTTTTAGCCGATACTTTGAACCATGTTCGGCACCATGGTTCAAAATCGCGGTTTCGGAGATCAACTCGGGCACTCAGTTTTCAACTCGGATATCGGTATTAGTTTCGGTTTCAGCGATATGGACCGATTTATTATTTAAAAGGCCCAAAAAATTATAAAAAAATATATAAAAAATCTAAAGTATGAGATTAATAAGATGGATCAATTAGATAATCATAATAATATTATCTAGTACAAATTACATATCCTACATCAAAACACAATCATCTGTCGCACTTGATAATAAAATATTACATCATAATTCAATAAATATATAACAATACAATCTTATAAGTTATAAATATCTTAAATATAAGTTCAATTAGGCCTAGAATAATGATATAGATTATAATTATCATCATTACTCAAGGACTTCAGTGATAAGATATAAAAGGAGGTTGAGAATTTACACTTGTAGGGTAAGGATGAGAACAATTACTAGATGACCCATAATCAGGAAATTAAATTTGTGAATGAGGATCATAGTCACTAGAATACTCATCATAACTAGGAAACCTAGTTAGATCTGCTAGATGCCTACACTTCTTTTACTTTATTTTTTTTCTTGCTTATTTTCCATTTCTTTTTCTTTTTTCTTTTCTTCCTTCTTATAATCTTCTCTTTTTAGGATTAAACCAATTTAATTAAGCAAACATTAATAAATTACTTTAGAACAATTGAACAAATCAATATTTTTTTTAATAAGTTACTAATTTAATTGAACAAAGATTAACAAATTATTTTGGAACAAATTAACATTTTTTTTCAATAAATACCAATTTACAATTCAAGTCTCTAAAGTCCAACATGGAGTAACTTTTTTTTTCTTTTTTTTAACTTTAGTCACTTTATTCAATTATTCAATACGGAGCGAAATATCGATGAAATATAGGCGACTCGGTGTGATTTCGGTAAAATATTAATGATATTTTGAAATACCACGATTTTAATCATATCGGGTCATAATAGCGGTTCGGCACCCCCTATTCTAACTCGATATCGGCCATCTCGGATCGGTTTCGGCCGATACTTTAAACCATGGTTCAAATTTGCGATTTCAGAGGTCAACTCGGGCACTCAATTTTTAACTCGGATATCGGTATCAATTTCGGTTTCGGCGATATTGACCGATTTATTATTTAAAAGGCCCAAAAAATTACAAAAAAATATGAAAAAAATTCTAAAGTATGAGATTAATAAGATGGGTCAATTAGATAAACATAATAACATTATCTAGTACAAATTACATATCATACATCAAAATACCATCATCTGTCGCACTGGTTAATAGAATATTAAATCATAATTCAATACATATATAACAATACAATCTTATAAAGTACAAATATATTAAATATAAGTTCAATTAGGCCTAAAATAATGATATAGATTATAATTATTATCATTACTCAAGGACTCAGTGATGAGGAATAAGGATATAAAGGAGGTTGGGAATTGGCACTTGTGGAGTAAAGATGAAAGGAATGACTAGATGACCCATAATCAGGAAAATTTGGTCGGCCATGGTGATGATAGTACCCAAATACCCGATAATTGTTGTTACATGAAGATCCATCATGATACGTTCCACGACCACTTTTATAATAACCACCACGAGCAAGAATACTATTATTTAATCCCTCACTACTGGCATAATCTTGTGCAGAACCTCCGTAACCAATGCCAAAACTATAATTAGATATTCCGCCTTTAGAGATGCTATGTATACAACTATCATATTCACAGTCGTATCCATATCCACCGTAATAGTGTTAGCCTAAGTTTAAGCTCTGCAGTTAATCGTCAATGCGTCGATAGCTTTGTGAATGAGGATCATAGCCACTAGAATACTCATCATAACTAGGGAACCTAGTTAGATCTGCTAAATGCCTACGCTGCTCACTTATTCCAGGTCGATATCCGTGGTCTGTGTCTTGTGTGACATAATAATAATCATCTCCGCGTCATGACATACCACCATCATGTTGGTTCAGTATCAGAATTGTAAGCACCACCTCTACCACCATATTAGTATCTCGTATAGCACCACTATCTAGCCCACCTCCACTATCATTATTAGCATCATCTTCATCACCCCCTCCGTCGTCATTGTCGTTGTCACTTGAAAAAACGACAAGTCTTTGAGGTTGCTTTATTTTTTTCCTTGCTTATTTTTCGTTTATTTTTCTTCCTTCTTATGATTTTCTCTTTTTTATGATTAAGCCAATTTAATTAAGCAAAGATTAATAAATTACTTTGGAACAATTGAACAAATAAATATTTTTTTTAATAGTTGCTAATTTAATTAAACAAAGATTAACAAATTATTTTGGAACAAATCAACATTTTTTTTTCAATAAATATCAATTTACACTTTAAGTCTCTAAAGTCCAACATGGAGTAATTTTTATTTTTTTTTTAACTTTAGTCACTTTATTCAATTATTCAATACGGAGTGAAATATTGGCAACTCGGTGCGATTTTGGTAAAATATCGGTGATATTTTGAAATATCACGATTTTAATCATATCGGGTCATAATAGCAGTTCGGCACCCCCTATTTTGACTCGGTATCGGCCATTTCGGATCAGTTTTGGCCGATACTTTCAACCATGCTTTGAACCATGTTCGGCACCCATGGTTCAAAGTCGCGGTTTCGGAGGTCAACTCGGACACTTAATTTTCAACTCGGATATCGGTATTGGTTTCGGTTTCGGCGATATGGACCGATTTATTATTTAAAAGGCCCAAAAAATTACAAAAAAAATATGAAAAAAATTCTAAAGTATGAGATTAATAAGATGGATCAATTAGATAAGCATAATAACATTATCTAGTACAAATTACACATCATACATTAAAATACAATCATTTGTCGCACTTGGTAATAAAATATTACATCATAATTCAATAATTATATAATAATACAATCTTATAAAGTACAAATATCTTAAATATAAGTTCAATTAAGATTAGAATAATGATATAAATTATAATTATCATCATTACTTAAAGGCTCCAGTGATAGGATATAAAGGAGGTTGGGAATCGGCACTTGTGGGATAAGGATGAGAATAATAACTAGATGACCCATAACCAGAAAAATTTGATTGGCAATGATGATGATAGTACCCAAATCCCCGATAATCGCTACTACTTGAAGATCCATCATGATACGTTCCATGACCACTTCCATAATAACCACCACGAGCAACAATACTATTATTTGATCCCCTACTACTAGCATAATTTTGTGCAGAACCTCCATAACCAGTGCCAAAACCATAACTAGATATTCTGCCTCCGAAAATGCTATATCTACGACTATCATAATCATAGTCGTATTTATGTCCACCGTAATAGTGTTAGCCTAAGTTTAAGCTCTGCAATTGATCATCAATGCGCCGATAACTTTGTGAATAAGGATCATAGTCACTAGAATACTCATAATAACTAGAGAACCTAGTTAGATCTACTAGATGTCTATGCTTCTTTTGCTTTATTTTTTTTCTTGCTTATCTTTCGTTTCTTTTTCTTCTTTCTTTTCTTCCTTCTTCTAATCTTTTCTTTTTTAGGATTAAACTAATTTAATTAAGAAAAGATTAATAAATTACTTTAGAACAATTGAACAAATCAATATTTTTTTAATAGTTACTAATTTAATTAAACAAACATTACAAATTATTTTGGAACAAATCAACATTTTTTTTCAATAAATACCAATTTACAATTTAAGTCTTTAAAATCCAACATGGAGTAACTTTATTTTTTTAAAATTTTAGTCACTTTATTCAATTATTCATTACGGAGTGAAATATCGGCGAAATATCGATGAAATATCGGCGACTCGGTGTGATTTCGGTAAAATATCGGTGATATTTCGAAATACCGCGATTTTAATCATATCGGGTCATAATAGTGGTTCAACACCCCCTATTCTAACTCGGTATCGGCCATCTCGGATCGGTTTCGGCCGATACTTTGAACCATGTCGGCACCTCTTATTCTAATTCAATATCGGCCATATCGGATCGGTATCGGCCGATACTTTGAACCATGGTCCCAAGATATCATAGTGATGGCCTTGTATCTTTGGCGGCTATGGATCATATTCACAATTCATATTCCTTATTATGCGGGAGGTAACCTGCGTTAGCACGTTTATGCACTATTTATATTATTAAACTAAACATGATTTGAAAGCTTGTTGACAAACCTGTTTTGAAACACCATGTTCAATATCCCCTCTACTGAGCAAATAGCTCACCTCGATTTCTTTAAAAATATTACAGGTACTCAGGAGTCTAAAGAGGACAAAGAGGCGACGGGATCAGGGACGAAGTAGAAGCTCTGATACAGCAAATAATTATGTGTTGTACATAAGTTTTTACGGGAAGCCACAGCTACCCAATAGTTGTATATGTTTTGCTTTTGCTTCGTTAGCTTTGCATAATTATTATATGCATGTGTGAAAATTATACTATTGTTGCATACTACATGCTTGCTTTACTTGAGGCATGCATGCTATTTACATTTTTAATTATAATAGTGCCTATTTTGGTCAATCCATGATGGGTTAGTAACGCTCTAGGTTTTAATTGCGGGTGTTATCCTGCTAATTAAAGTAGAGTGTTACAAGTTAGGCACCTATCCAGAAGGACCATGCTCGATGTCTTCATCTTGTGCATCACAAGCCCTACAAATTTGTCTTAATATTCTTCATCTAGGGTTTATATTAATAATTGATAAATATTTGTATATATTTAAAAAACGACAAAGTTTCAACTGATTGCAACACTTCTTACATCGGCACATCATTGACATCACTTCTAAAAAATTGTAACACCGATAAAGCTTCCAAAATAATCAATTCTTTTGGGGTGGATATCTCAGGATCCTTAAAAAAATAAATTTTCGTAAGTTTAAAAGAAATAAAAGAAACAATACAAATATTATTTTGGGACAACAAATTAGTTTTGGATCCCGTATTAGATATTAACTTAGGTTATGTTGAAGTCTGTAATGTCGTATCCAAAATTAAGTTCTTTTTACCATATTTCAAATAAGAATATAATCTCAAGTATGAATTCATAAGAAAAACAAAAAAAGAACACACCATTGAACGTTCAATCTTTGCTGATTACAATGGAAATAAACCGTCCTCAATACTAATACCTAGTTCTTTCTCAACTTCTAATTCCACGTTAATCCATTCTACTATAGAGTCTTTTTCGTGTTGCAAAGTATTGTTTAATTCTCCCATTAGCAAAGTATACACTTAAATTATATACTGATATTAGGGTTTGTATTTTTCGTCAAACAAAATATGTATTGATAAGTTAATCGATGTTCAATTATTTCGAAATCAATTCACGCACAATGATCACTAAACCCCAACCCTAAAACCATTTGGAATTTTTTTAAAGGTAAATATGAAATACATTAAAAAGGAATTATATTTGGATTAGGAATCTTAATTAAAATAGAATCTAAATTGATATAATTATAAATTAATTTTAATTGGTAGATATAATTATCAATTTTGAAAAGAGTAATATTGTGAAATTTGTTTAAAATTTTCATGATTTAATAATGGATTAACTGCAAGATATCGCGGATAAAAACAAAATCACCTTTATGAAAAAAATCTAGAATTAAAAGTAAGTTAAGTGATTAATTAAATACGCAAGAGATAAACAACTTAAACAAACTAAGAACAATGTATAAGTGGATTAAGTTAGATAGATTTAACCACGACACACACTAAGCTTTTTTTATGCGGTTTGGCTCACCACCATACGCCCGCGTTTGAGAACTCTTGCTCAAGAATTTCACTATCATCCTCTTATAAGTGATAAACAAATTGATTACAAGTTTTTCAAACTTCAAGTGTAAGACAACATTCACACTCTTCACCCAAGATGAAAGTTTTTGCGTATCCCGATCCTAGGTCAATTTTAGGATTTTATTCAAAAAATCAATTTGCAATTTAATTAGCGGAAGCAAACCTTAAGGTTAATTTAGTTTTACTATCAAAAACTGGTGTTGTGTTGTTTATAGTGCGAACTTAATAACTTCAGTACATGAAAATACGAGTTCTAATACACACACGTGCAATTTATCAGAAAATACCATTTTGGTTTTGCAAGAAAACCAAGTAGTTCTTGGTGCGCTTAATGGTGAACCTCAACCTATATAACTATACAATCTTATCTAATTATGTTGGCTAATAACGATAAAACTTGGCACTAAACAATTGTATCATTCACTAGTATCAATCTGATAGACACACGTCTTGTAATCATGCAACTATCAAAGAGTACAACCAAGTTTATATTTCGTGGCCTCTTAACCATTCGCGAATAGGGCCTCCCATTATTTTTTATGCAAAATTTCGAGCTTTCATATAGGAGACTATGTCCCAACTTTCCGGTCTTGTCCTATGAGACCAAACTCGAGACCTAACATGGAATAACACAATAATATATAAGCAACCCAAGTGCATCAACTTAAACTTGATGGGGATTTTGTAAAATTAAACATGTTAAGATAAGATCTGTAGGAGTAGGCATAAGGTATTTTACTTATTCAATTGTACAGTGACTCCACGAAAATAACGCGAGTTATTACACTCAAGTGCAGGTGGTCGGTCAAGTAATAAATACTTAGTAAGTCCGAGGTCGATCCACGAGGAGGATGGTAGTTCTTTGAATTAGGAAAGTCTCTTTCAAGAGGAAGATGAGAAAAATAAGAAAATATGAAATATGGAGGGAATGAAATGAGAATCTATAACTAAACTAACTAAAGGCAATACAACTAAATAAATCATGCAAATAAAACTAAATCTAAAGATAGTAAAGCATTACTATACTAAAAAAACTAAACTAACATAACAAGAATATGGAATAAAGTTAAATAAAATAAATAATAAAAACAGTGTGCTAAATTAATTAAATGAGTGAAAAACTTTAACTAAAATTAAGAATAAAAAGCGCTAGGGGTATTCATAAGTTTCGGACAACACAATGGGCAATTCGGTGGACCAGAAATCCTTTTCTAATTAATTTTTCTTTAAAAATCAACCTACTTTTCACAAGCTAATTGATTTCATAAACATGTATTTTTCACAATAATTCATGCGTGACATGAACTGTACGTACCAATACTCATTATAAAATCAATTCGCATTACTTAATTTTACCGAAAACACTTGTTTATTAAAGTGAAGTAGTGCTTGACACTACAAAACCTTTTATTAAAAGTGGGTTTAGAAAAAGTAAGTAATTACCACAATTTAATTCAAATAGGTTAAAACATGATTAAAATTAAATTTGAACTAAAATGGGCGGTGAAAATACAAAATTGGCGATTTCAGTATCAAAAAGTAAGGATTAAAACAACTACCAAAAATAGCGCATTCTAGTTTGAAATTATAAAGATACAAAATCAATTAATTTAGAGAGTATAGACTGCTCTCTAACTCGACCGGTTAGGGTTTATCGCAAAAACAATGATTTAAACTAGTTTGGTTCTTTTGTCGGAAAGATTTTATTAAATTTATTATAAAAATATGTGATTAGCATATTAAGATAATAATTTTTAAAAAAAACATATTTATATGACCTATTAACCAATAAAAATTTAATTAGAATCGAATTCAGCTTCGAAAAATTATCGTGTTGGCATACACGTTCCTTACGGATCCCTAACTAACGAACTAGCCAAACATATCTAATAAATTCATGGACGATAAATTAATTAAATAAAACAGCCTATATAAATTCATATGTTGAATTCTAAATAAAAATCCTAAGTATGCAAATTTTATACTAATAATTAACAAAGTAGTAAATAAATTAAGAACCTGAAATTGAAGTGCACACGTAGACCAATAATTAAATCTGAAAATTAATCTTCAATAATGTACTAAAATCCTTCGTCTCTAACTCCGAATTAACGCCAAAGGAAAATAATGGAAGTGATACAAACTAAGCCTTAATGTTGAAAAATAAATAAATTAAAGAAGGAAGAAGAATGAAGAGAGAGAGAGAGAGAGAGAGAGAGAGAGAGAGAGAGAGAGAAGAAATCAATGGTACTATATATACTCACATATCTATAATACAAATTAAGGAAATACTATTTATTAATTTGACCACTATCTTTTTTAATCCAAAAATCATAAATTAATTCAACAATTCAATGGTCAAGATTGATTCAACAATCTAATGGTACATAATTTAATACATTTAGAATATTAATTTATTTAGTAATGTTCTCCTCTCTAACTTACAAAATTAATACATTTAGAATATTAATTTATTTAGTTATGTTTTGATACAATTTTAAAATTAATAAGGTAATTTAGTATTTTGATACAAGAGCTAAGCATAAGGATATTTATTTAACACCTTCTTTAAATCTTCTTCTATGTAAAATTAACTGTTTTATTAGTTTTGTTTTATTTTTCTTTTTTACTTTTTTTAACTATTTTTTTATAACTTTTATTTTTTGTGTTTTGGTTATTGGAATTTTTTTTGTTAATTATTAATTTATTTAGTTATGTTCTCCTTTCTAACTTACAAAATTAATACATTTAAAATATTAATTTATTTAGTTATGTTTTAGAATAGAAAGTAAAACTCGTAATTTAAAATTAATACGGTAATTTACTATTTTGATACAGGAACTAAGCATAAGGATATTTATTTAACACCCTTTTTAAATATTCTTATATGTAAAATTAACTGTTTTATTCGTTTTATATTTTACTTTTTTTAACTTTTTTTTTTGGTTATTGGCAATTTTTTTTCTTGTTAATTGAGTAGATAAAACGTAGAGCGAAGCTAAGGAAACCATAACTCATATATACTAATTATTTTATTTCATATTTAGACCTTTTAAAAGTATATTAAGTTTAATCTAATTAATTCCGTAAGATAATCTAATTAATTCCATAAAAAACTCAATGAAATTTGTTTTCAACTTTAAATAACTATTTTTTACAAGTGATTTTATTACTATTCTCAACTTCTTACCATTAATTCCCTTTTTGAGATTTCGTTAAATTGATCCATCTCAACCATTAATTAAGTTTAACCATTAGTTGAGAACTTGAGATAGATTTACAAAAAAAAATATAGTGACTTAATAATCTATATTATTTATTTTTGACCGAATCATGTTTCCCTTTTCCCTTC
This sequence comes from Lonicera japonica, assembly GCA_021464415.1. NCBI lineage: Eukaryota > Viridiplantae > Streptophyta > Magnoliopsida > Dipsacales > Caprifoliaceae > Lonicera > Lonicera japonica. The sequence continues at coordinate 58,003 of JAKCWG010000654.1, forward strand.
CCCGTGGTTGAGTATAAGGTATATCTATGTACTATTTGTTTGAAGAAGAATGTAAAATTAAAAACCTCCATTTTCTCCCTCTATGCATTTACTTTTACTATAAATGATTAAAACATGACTGATTATTCTAACTCTGAAACGATACTTTTAAGTATATTATATCTTATTGGTTTGATATTTCAAAAATGCCATTGAAAGAATTCAAAAATGCCATTGAAAGAATAATTAGTAATGCTCTAATTTACAGTTTTTCTTTTCCTTTTCAAGTGTCTTAAATTTTATTTTATTTTGACGTACATAACTAATGTACTAAATCCTATGGTAAAAAGAAATAAAAAAAATATTATCTTATGAAATTAATTAGATTAAACTTAGTATAATTTTAAAAAGTCTAAAAATGAAATAAAATTATTAGTATATCTAAGTTGCAGTTCCTTAGTTTCACTTTAAGTTTTATCTTCTCAATTAACAAAAAAATTGCCAATAACCAAAGCACAAAAAATAAAAGTTAAAAAAAAATAGTTAAAAAAAAAGAAAAAGAAAATAAAACTAATAAAATAGTTAATTTTACATAGAAGATAATTACACTAAAACTGTGTTTTAGTTTATTGAACCTCTCAATTCAATGGAAATTTGTGTTCAACCTTAAATAACTATTTTTTCACAGGTGATTTTATTACATGACTGATTATTCTAATTCTGAAACGATACTTTTTTCTGGTTAACATTTCAATTCTTTCAATGGCATTTTTGAAATGTTCAACCAACAAGATATAATGCACTTAATTACACTAAAGCTGTATTTTTGTTCATTAAACCTCTCAATTCAAATACGTACAATTCAAATAATTTATTTTCAACTTTAAACCACTATTTTTTTACATATGATTTTATTCTTATTTTCGATTTCTTCAGATTAATTACCTTTTTGGGATTTTGTTAAATTAATTCGTTTCAACCATTAAGTTTAACCACCATTAAGTAAAGAGAGTTAATGAAAGATATTTTATGTAACTATTGTCATACATGGACAATCTAAAGGTTAAAATGCATATTTCTCATCTAATCCAATAATTAAAATCACACCTCGCTTATTTTTATTTAAATATATATATATGGGTGAGGTTTCAATGGTTACTGCTTTTTTTACCCATGGATGGTTATTGTAATATTAACCGTTGGATGAAAAATCAATGGTTGAGATCAAATATGTAGTTGGCTAACATAATTAATGCACATGGGAGAATACAAAATATTAAATGCAAGGTTAAGTGGGTAACTTGTTGATACCTGATGACATGGCATTTTTTTTCTATTTAATTTTAAGGAATCATAAATTAGATATTCATTACATGATTTTGTAATTCCAATGTAGGATATCCCTATTCTTTACCCCTATAAAATGTATGATTTTATTTATATTGATATCTTGTAGTTAATCTACATTTTTAAGTTAATTAATATTGTTTCCTAAATTAATCCTTAAGTGTGGACAAACTAACAAAAAAATATTATTGATTTAATTTTATAAATATTATTTTATTTAATTTAATATTAAAAAATAAAGTAGATTAATAGGTACATCTACGTTAATTAAATCAATAAAAATATGGAGATTCTTTTTAAAGTACAAATCAATTACTCTCATTCTAACAAAGGACATTCTATTTTTAGGATTAGTTTCAAGGACAACCTTTTAATCGATGACAAAATAAATTTTAATTTATTAAAAATAAAAGATAGTTATTTTCAAAACTACCCCTTATTAAAGATAACAACTACTAAAAAATAAAATAATAAAAAAATATAAATAACAAAAGCTCAAATTCAAACAAAACATCTCAAACAAATATTTTAAATTTGAACATGTAATCGAAATATTATCACAAAGGTCAACCAAGAACATAAGTATTAAATATATATATTTTTTATTAATTCTGAAAACTCTAAATTTCAAATTAATTATCAAATGATAAGATGCTACAATTTTAAAAATAAAAAAAAATTATGTACAGCAAAAAATAAATAAAAATACTTGAGAATGGTGATCCTTTCAAAAAATAATTAAAATTTTGATGATTTTTTTTAGAATTGTTTGTAGGCTCATTTATTTCACATAAATTCATAAAAAATATTTTTTTAAAAGTACAAAATAAATCTCAAAGGTTTATGGTATATTGTTTACATAATTATCCTCTCACAAACTATTCTAGTGAAAGAAAATACTATTCGTATTATAAATTACAGTATCAAATGTCGTACTAACTAATTAATTACATGATCATGAATACTTTATATGATTATATATTAAAAATTTGATAAACATGAAATAAGTCTACTGTGATTGTCATTATAGAAGAATATGTATACTTGATTCTTAAATCTTAATTATTATTATTATTATTATTATTATTATTATTATTATTATTATTATTATTATTATTATTATTATTATTACTATGGGGTGGAAGTATTAATAACATAGTTAATTGAAAATATTTTTTTAATAAAAACCTATAAAATTCTTTAAGGGTGTGTTTGGAATGTAGATTTGAGAGAAGATTTTAACATGAGATTTGGATTTGGAATCTCAAATCTAAATGTTTTTGTTTGGTGTGAAATTATGATTTAAGATTTATAAATATATTCAAATAATGAGATTTAATACTTATCTTAAAGTTATAATTTTCAAATTTTAGAGATAGAGTTGCTCCTTAGAGATCCCAAACTTGCGAATTTGAAAATAATAATAATTAATTTTTAAACAAAATTATTATTTTTTGTTATTATAAATATACTTGTAATATTAATTATAATAATAATACGAAGGATGACAAAGGGTCGTGTGTTGTCCAAACTCAACAATCTTATAAACACATCCTAGCCCGGTGCAGGTTTTATTTTTTTAAATCTAAATCCATCGCGAATAGTGTACGTATAAACCTACTCCCATCCCGTGGTAATTATGCTATATTATAAGAAATAAAATACTATAATAGGGACGTGTCGAGTCAAACGGGTTAATTCTGTGTAAGCATGAGTTCCGCCACAGGGTTAAAAAATAAAAATAGCTTACTAATCAACTAAATATAAATTTTAGCAGAATAATATTTGAATTTAGAAATCAATTTCCTTGTATTTGTTTAGCAAACACAAAATTTTAAGCTCTTGTATTTCAAATATGTAATTTTTAAATCTTAGATTTATGAATTTTAAAGCTAAATTCAATTATATAATTCAAATGCACCTTAAAAGAAAATGGAAAATAAATTAAAATGGAAGTAGATTTCGATTAGGAATCTAAATGAAAATGTAATCTAAATTAGTACAATTATAAATTAATTTTAATTAGTGGATATACTTCTCAATTTTGAAAATAGCATAAAATTTATTTGTCAAACACAATACATTGATTATTGAACCAAATAATTAATTATTTAATACTAAATAAGATATATTTTAAGTGTTATTTAGGAAGTCGTGCGTTGATAAGTGCATCAAATTGTTATTTAAACCTGTAAATAATATTTTGTTAGAATATAATTAATGCCTAAATTATGGAGGAATAATATTTATTTTGTCTTTTTGTAAGAAAGAAGTAAATTGTGATAAAAAGGTGGAAGAAATATATTAAAGATCAGAAAGGAAGATAAAGAAGAAAGAATATTCCAATTCAATATTCTCTCATAATTAAAATACAACTCATTATTCTTTCTTAATTAATTGAACTCATATTTGTTATTTCTTTTACAATTATAGTTTTCTAAACCTTTTAAACTTGTATTTATTATTACTAAATATAGACATATTCTCTACACCTAAAATCATAGAAAAATGATAGAAAAAAATAGATAAAATCCTTCATAAACTAGTTGTCGTGTGGCCGAAGTATTAAAGGTGAATAAATGGACAGTGTAAAGCCATGCAGTACACGCTAGTTCGAGCATCATAAAGTGCGACGCTTTCTAACTTTTTAATTATCTATAGTTTGTATTCAAGTACTTTAATTTTAAATTTTAATGATGAATTATTATTTTGTTTTAATGTATTATTTATTTAATATGCTTGGCTAAATTATCTCCCAAAAGGGAGGGATGAACTGCCATGGATGTAATGGACTTATTTTAATTCTAATTGATTTTTAATTATTCGTCCCGAATTAAAATAGATTTTGAAATTACCATTATTATAACGTGTTTTCTTTCTAGTACTTTAATTGTTTTTAAAATAAATGATGGATCTCTTGTGATCACCATAAATGAGAATACAGGTGATGCCTATTTTTATTTACATTAGTTTTAAAGAAATAATGATGGTGATTTTGAATTTGTTTATATAGTATGGATGAATATTAAAAATATAATTAGATACTTTTTTGTTTATATCCATGGTGGTGGATTCTCTTTCCTTGGGATTTTTTATTATTGATTACGCACTTGCTAGATTTAATTTAATTGGTTTAGGTTCTTAGTTAAAATAATTTCAAAAATCAAAATGTAAAAACTGTTTTAATCTAAATTCCTAAAATACTGGATTTCGACAAACTTTCCTACTTTGAAAGTATTAACTTGAATTTGTATTAACTCCTACTTATTCGCTGTACTAATTTAATTATTTTATATAAAAGTAGTGTTTTATTGTATTTAAGCGCGGAATTAAAGTAACGACAAATTATTTATAAAATTTTCCCTTAAATCATGCGTATACTTCCGTATTTGATCAAATTATAAAAAGTTGAGTTTGTTTGAAATACTTTAAATTAAGAAAATAAGTTTCTATTAATATTATTTTATGTTATTGTGTTAAAATTATTATTTAGTTGAACAGTGACTAATAAAACCAGTAGCACATGCTATATGAGAGGTTTCAAATTAATTTTTGAGTTTTTATTATGATATGATTTGTCACGAATGATAATAAAATGATTAAATTGAAAGTGTTATTGAAATAGTACTTGAGTTGTATGTAATATGTAAACATGTTGTATAGAGATAAAAATTCAAAATCAAATATATTTTGAAAGTGTTATTTTCAATAAACTTATGTTATTAATTAACTATAAAATTGAAAGGACGAAAACACTCATAAACACTTATCCTAATTTGGAATTGGGTTATCCTAGGTTTATTTGGCAAATAAAACATTTAAGGAATCTTATTTGGTTGAGATTTTAAAACATATTTTGAAAAGTGAATTTAATTTTTGTTAAAGTTTTTTTCAACCAATTCAAAAAAACTCGTAAAAAAAATAGTAACAATGGATCTTGTTTTATAGATCTCGGTGATTAGGTTTCAAATATATTTTTTTTATCTAATTCCGATTTTTGAATTTAAAGTTATGGTATTTTAAAAATTTTATGAGAGAGAAAGTAAAGTAATTTGGGAAGTGTGAAGTAAAGTTGACTTTTTGATAAAAAATTTAAAAACTTGATTTTAAAATCTCAATCAAACACCACCTAAACTTTAATTAAAAAATAAAAAAATAGAACAGGTCACCTTACCTGCTATAACAGGTTAAAAGATTTGACACCTCACCAATGTGCATTAATTATTGTCAGAACCCATCAATGGATAGAGAGAGAAGATAACCATTGAAAACTCATCCATATATATATATATATATATATTCTAGAGACTTCACTTTTTTTTCTCACTTCATTACCTCTCTTTAATTACACCTATCACCTACTCCCCAACCCCACATTCTCCCCTTCCTCCTCTTTCCCCTTGCGTATAACTTTTAAAATTGTAAAATTTAAATTAATATAATAATATAAGTAATTCCTAAAAATGATATATTAAATTTGAGATATAAGGAAAAAAAAGTGAGACTTAATTTGTGACCAAAAAAAAGTAATACAAATGTAGATTAATTGGTGGTAAAATAAGTAACATGTTTTCTATTGTGTGAAATATATTAAACCCAAATGGTTACTAACCTTTTGTATTTCTTAATTGGTATTTTCACTAAACATGTTAATAGTTGATTTGGATCATGTTCATATGGTAGATGTTATCGTTTCGGATTTCAATGAATGACTTTCTTTTCCTTGGTGAACAAATAAAATTCAAATTATATTAGTTATTTTAACAAATAATCTGAAATAACCAAATTGAATACGACTAAATACGCAACCATTGCCAAACCTACCGATGTAGACACTGGAATACGAATACAATTTATTGATTTGTGTTAAGTTAAAACTGATCATGATCGATTCAGTTGAAAAATGATCAACAATGTAATATCATTTTGTTATTTGCGATAAGTGAATAAAAATATATAAATCACACATAATTTTATGTTATGCCCGTGCCCGAGAGCACTTAAAACTTATTTAATTTTAATTAGTTTGTGTTTTTTTACATACTATTTCTTTTTATTTTTTAAACTATTTTTTTTAAAACACAAATAAGTTTTGAATTTATTGTAATTTTACGTTAGAAAAAAAAAGTAAAAATTGAGCTTCTACTACCAATGAATTATCATGCCAAAGGTACAGTAGATGAAAATAAATAATTTTCGTTGTCCATAAACATAGATATAACGTTTTTTCTCTATTTTGTGCCCTCGGGCACAGGCATACCCTAGTATATATTAAAATTGAAGATTTACGTGGTCAAACTTTTTAATGAATTGGGTTTGACCTATATATTATTTGTGAAAATACTTGAAGGGCTTGATTTCCCTTTTTCTTTTTTACCTTTTTCTTAAAGAGAGAAGGGGAGGGGGGGGGGGGGGGATGGGATTCAAACTTTTTACAAAAAATAAATAAATTACATTTTGGTCACAATATATGCTTTTGGCATTGTTTGCAATGATAATTGAAGAGAAACATGATAATGATAATCTGGAAATCGTCTTACTATATGAATTAAGCAGACAAGTTAGTGACACTGTGAGGTACATTGGTTCACTCATACCACGGTTGACAGTAACAAGAACAAGGTTGTAAGGACAATATATCTAATTATTTTAGTATCCATGTGAGGCACGTGGGTTACATCATACCACGGTTGAAAACACCAAAAATGAAGATAAAGAAGTGGTGGTCTCTTGTGAATTGAAAGATTCTTGAATATTTATGATTTTCATTGACCAATTCATTTATTAAAAGAAAAATATTTTTACTCGGTCTAAAAATTTGAAGACGAATTTTTTTAAAAAAAGATAGATTGAGTAAAGCTTGCATGTTATCTGAGATCTTATTGAGCTATGTACTCACCCAATCAAATTGTTTTGCAGGATTGATATTGATCAAACATGGTACTTAAATCTGTGAAATTTTTGTCATTGATTTAATTTAAAGAATGATATAAGATTAATTATTTTTTGTATCCAGGAAGGGGAGCGTGTATATCCTTGAACCAATAAATTTTGAAAAGCCTTTTTTGTATATTTTCTTCTTATTGTAAGGATATTCTCATTATTGTAATTTACATTTAATAATACGATTAGATTATCATTTAATCTTTTTATGGAATTTAGTCTTATATTTATAAAATTCTTCTATTCGCGACTCAAAAACTTGGTGCCCAAAAGTTGAATTGTATACGAAAAAATTTGTGAATTGTATTATTGTAGAACTCCCAAAGTAGGTAAATGTAGGACATAAACTAAACTTTAAGATACAATAAAGGAAAGAAAAAAGTAAAAGAAATAAATAACCATCAAGGCTCCATTTGATAGTAAAGATAGAAAAAATAAATAAATTTAATTAATTTGTGTAAAAGGATAAAAAATAAGACGAAAGATGTTGCTAATTTTATTAATAGATATCTTAGTATCTTACATCTTTCTATATTTTTGGTGAAAAATTTTTACTCACCACTAAATTAAGAAAATTTCTTCATGAAAACACTTAAAAATCAAGAGGATATCACTTCTATCACTCAACATATTTTTTATATTTTCATCAAAACTAAAATAATTTTTTTTCCCACCTTACAATTAAACGGAGGAGAGACTCCATAAGTTAAATACCTATCTATAGTACGTTTTGACCAAGACAATACTAAAACCAACATAAATACGACAAATAAAATATACTTCCACAAATAATATAATATTACTTTCCACCATTTACCCTGGCATCACCAGAAACTGAAAAAGGCCCTCTATTGACATCAAAATTGTGTCAAAACCTTTTGGCCTTGTCTGAGCGTTATGGAAACCCTTGAAGCTTCCTCCACTTGGGTTAAAAAGGAAGAGGTCCAATAACAAGCCACAATGTTATTGTAAATTCAAAAGGCCATAAGTTTCGTGACAATCAACTAATAACGTAAAAAAATGTTGAGATCCGGATTCCTAATGCAGGATGCAAGCCAAATAAAGATCCGGGTTCCAAATGCAAGATGCAAGCCAAATAAAAAAGTTTACACAACCAGTTTGCATTACAGGTTGGTCCAGAAGGCTTCGCCTCCTAGACAGGCTTTTGAATTCATGTTCAATTACAGAGCATATATAGAGAATACATAGTATTTTGCAACTGAAAAAATAGATAAAGGTACACTGCCTGTCGTCTAATAAACACACAGCAAAATGGGTGAGATGAACTGCAGACCGTTTGTCTACCTCTCTTTCAGTTCCTGCTCAAATTGAAGCAATTTTTCGCGCAGAGGCTCCAGAAATAGCTTCGTCAGGTCCCTATTGATTTGTTGCTTATGTTGATGAAGTAGATCCTTATCCTCACTCACTCTCACTTCAATCTAGACAAAAAAAGTATTACATAAATGGTAGATATACGTGTGTGTATATATATAAATATGTACATATATAAGGAATATCTCCCATACATACCATATATGCAGATTAGGGCTTTTGAGGGGGTAAATACATAAATTTTTTGATGAAACTTGGTGAAGATGATCTCCATATTTCATTAAAAATTCAAACGGGAAGTGGGTTATTTAAAAAATTGATATATATGCGCCTCTCTAGCTGTTAAAATTTTAGATGTTTGTTCAACCCACTTCCCACTTTTTTTTCTTTATCTCCACCAAATTTCATCAAAAAATTCATCAATTTATCCCCACAAAAAGCCAACCAGTATACATGGTATGTATGTTTGGCATCTATGGGAAATTCCCCCTATAATATATATATATATTTGTGCAAGTACTCAGCTCGAATCAGTCCATCACAATTTCCGTAAGAGAAGGGAACAAAGTTCTTTGTATATAACTATATATATATAGGGAGAGACAAAGACATATATTGCAGCAGTCCACAACTTATTTTTAAGGATCCTTCAATTTTGGTATTTGCTTTAGGCAAGAACTCAGTATCTGAACATACTGCGCGCGTAGATATCAAAAATGAGAGCCGCAAATAGTGTTACGCTGTTCGGGAGATACCCTAACAGAGTATCTCCAGGGACTGCATCCTCTAAATTTTCAAAAACAGGGACCAGATGGGAAATTCCGTTTATCCCCGCAAAAGGCCAACCAGTATATGTGGTATGTATGTTTGGCATCTATGGGAAATTCCCCCTATAATAACTCAGACCGAATCAGTCCATCACAATTTCCGTAACAGAAGGGAACAAAGTTCTTTGTATATAACTATATATGTATAGGGAGAGACAAAGACATATATTGCAGCAGTCCACAACTTATTTTTAAGGATCCTTCAATTTTGGTATTTGCTTTTGGCAAGAACTCAGTATCTGAACATGCTGCGCGCATAGATACCAAAAATGAGAGCGGCAAATAGTGTTACGCTATTCGGGAGATACCCTAACAGAGTATCTCCAGGGACTGCATCCTTTAAATTTTCAAAAACAGGGACCAGATCCTAATAATTTCTAGTGCTAATATGAGATATAAATGCATTTTTGGGTGGTAACAGGATTAATCAGATTGTAATCACTTTCCAGTTATCATCAGAGAAGTACATATGGGTGTACTCAGCTCTATGCGTCTAAAGCTGCAAACTTTCTTGCCTATTCGGCATTGTGCTTACCACTAGTTTCTTGTGTATACACCAGTATTTAATCATAGCAAATTCAAATTTTTTATTAACTAATATTTTTCGAAATAATCTAAAAAGTTAGGTGGCTACGAAAATACACTTGCCTGCTGTCAACCTAGGTACGTACATGTTCACAAGAAACTAGTAAATGGGTATGCAGGTTGGGCCGTAAACAGGCACAGCTAGTTACGGGCACATGTGACCTACGAACTTTTTCTCTTAAATTTTATTTTCCCAAAATAAAAATAGTCTTGTTTTAGTATCTCTAACTTTAGTGCTGGGTTCGGAAAGCTGGGATTTCAGGTCCTCTCTTTTCCCTTGGAAAAAAAAAATCTACAAGGATATGAAAATATAGAAATGGAAGAACATGACATAACATTCTCAAAGCTAGAAGGAAAAAGGGAAAACACAAGATTTTATTTCTAGCTCTCCAATGGACATGATTTTAGTTTAAAAGGCACTTCGAATATGCAAGTCATATGCCTAAAAGTAATCTAATGGCTCCCTTTCTCCCTCCCTCTCACATACACTTCCACTCCTTCCACCACATTAAGGTTGGAATGTAACCACTATGGCACAATCCATGGGTTTAAAATGCTTCGAACATGTCTAACGGTCCCAAATCCCATAATATGTTTAGCTTAGCTCTTACGCCACTTTGAACTAGTCCTAAATAAAAGACAAAACCAATAAAACAGATAACAGCAAAAAGAGTTGGCAACGTCTAATCCTCTAGGTTTGTGTGTTTCTCTTCAAGTGGGTTTCAAGGAATAGAAAGAAAAGGAGCAAAAGCGTTGTTTTTGAAGCTAAAAAAAAAGTCAGTGAAAATATCATATGACACAGTTGTTTATGGCTCAAGGCACACCAGCACCAAAGCACAAAGGTCCCCCAGGGACCTAGGCATGAAGCAAGGCGCATAATTCACCGAAAAGGGGGAGGAAATGATAGATTTCTCAGTGAGTCATTAAACATGTCATAAGAGTAAGAATTTCATAGGCATCATTAAAACAGCGATATAGCTAAAAACGTTAATATGTTAGAATGGCTCTCATAAAAAGACATTAATCATTTAAATTGTACCAAAAAAGAAAAGTACCACTCTAATTTTCAAATCAACAAAATGACCTAAGGCAGTGAGGATCATAATTCTATGCTGGATCTTTTTTGTAAACCTCCCCCTTCAATCATCAGTTTCCCATTGAATAATGGTTAAAAAAACAAGGTAGACCATTATCACCAGGAGGTTTTTAGCTACTACTAAATATGCAAGAAACAGAGGAGTATAGGGCAATATTGCACTCAGCTGCCAAATAGAAAAAGGAAGGAAAAGAAGAGAAGAAGATGGAAGAAAGAAGAAAGAGAAAAGAAAGCAGAACGAAGAAGAAAGAAGGAAGAAAGCATTACACAGAAGAAAGAAGGAACTTAAAAAAAGGAAAAACCTAGGTCACCAAATTTTCCGTTACCTCTTCAGATTTTGTTTGATGTGTTTTGTCTTTTGTTGCACTTTCTACACTAGGGGGTTTTACTCCACATGTTTTACCGTGTAAAGTAAATGAACAAGATGAAAAACCTACTAGGGTAAATAAAATCCAGCGGCCAAAAGTAAATAAGACATAAATATTAAAACACTAAGTAAAGCACGCCTCGCTTCAACATATCTGAGGTACCACCCTTGCACCTAGGTGCACTTTTAACAACTATGGTACGATACAATTTTGTTATGCGATACACCATATATCCTACAGTAAACAACAGAGTATCGCAAGATACACACAAATTCACGATACACCGTGTATCATACGATACAGAGCAGAGTTGCACGAAACACACAAACTTGCGATACATATTGCAATACGTATATATAAATGTCTTCAATACGATATGTATTGCGTATCGCACGATAATAACTACCATGAAAGGGCAATGCTTCCTAATAACAGAATTAGATAAGTCTGAACACATATCCATGCACCATCTAATATCAAAAGTCAAGAGCCACCGGTGTGTATTCCCTACTCGTTAATCACCTAATAGTCCATCCATTAATCACCTAAAGAAGTCTAGGTTCCAGAAAGGAAGTGTACCTGCAAGTCATCCAGCTCGCCAAATGAGAACTCTGGTATATCTATATGGCCCTTGACGTTTTTCTTCTCCTCCCCAATAAGCCACTCCCCTGTTGATAACCATTTTATTCTTATTAAAACAACTGAAAATGAAAAAATAGATGGTGGCAAACATTGAAGAATAAAATAGTGACCATTTTTGGACTTAAAACTCGTGGTCGAAAAGTGAAAAGCAATTGCAATGGCTTCCTTATCTCTGCTTGTTCAAAAAAATAAGATTGTTCAGATCCGGTAGGACAAAATCTCATCCATTTTTTAAATTTTTTTTTTTCAAAACTTGGACTCAACTTACCTTTGACTCTCAACGTTAACTCGTAATTGTAGCCGACACGTTTTTTGTTTCGAACGGTCACCAAGAATGCCTGTGCATCAAATTTAAAATTCCATTAACAACGAAGGGAAAAAAAAAACTGGAACAGAGATCCTCAAAAGAAGGCCTGTCAACACAAATTAGGCAATCGAGGATCTATCTCGATTGGACACTGCTGAAGAGCATGATACATTGTTGGTCCACTACCTAACAACTTAAGCTTTTGGGGAGATGGTTCCTAACATAGTATTAGAGCTCAGGTTCTACAAAGTCTCGGGTTCGAATCCTCCCACTTGCATTTGTTTCCCCCTTTGTGATTGTGCAGCAAGCACATTATTGTTTGTGCACAAGGTGCACCTCTGGTTTGGTTTGTCTCTCCATGTGCAAGTGGGAGTGTTGAAGAGCATGATACACATTGTTGGTCCACTAGCTAACAGCTTAAGTTTTTGGGAGAGATGGTTCCTAACACACACACACTAACTTGTGCCCTCTGGCCTACACACCTTTAGTTTGGTTTTTCACCCATAAGAGTAACTTTGCCACGACCTTCATCCCACATCGGTGGAGGGACTCGTAGATAAACGGCGGCAATTGCCCTCCCTTAAATTTTTTCTTTTTAAAAAAATTAAAAAAAAATCTATTTTTACTATCAAAATTTGGGTAAAAAAGTTAAAATATATATACATTCTAGCTATGTTTTCCCCATTTTAATCTTGGAGAAAGTAGTACTAATATCAATTTTGCCCCCACTAATCTAGAAAAATAACAATACAAGTATTTAATATGCCCCATTAAATTTGAGAAATACTATTAATATAAACTTTTCCCCTTTATACAAATTTCTGGCTCCACCCCTGATCCCAAAAGTTAATGGGGGGTCGTGGACTTATATGTTAGTGCAATCAACTCCACTGAGAACTTGGGCTAGAACTCTTGGGTTAGGACCGTGATGTTACAAATGGTATAAAAGCTGAGCCAAGCCAACTACATGTGGATGTGTTGGTCAATATGTGGGTGAGGAGTTGGTTTCTAACCACCACACCCTGACAAGGGTAGTGGGGGAGTCTGTACCGACCCACATGTAGTGTAATGGGGACGGCTTGGGCTTATGTTGGTTCAATGAACCCAGTTACAAATTAGGGGCTAGCATCCTTTATCAATGACCATATGGTGTTACCACCTCTATAAACGGCTTCTCGATAACTTTCCACAAAGAAATTGGTGCTCTATTAATTGCTTGGATATATCACAACTTTCATTCATGCTTGGAAACAAATATTAAAAAGTATGCAAGCACAATAGACTAATCATCTTGTTCATCACATAACTTTCACAAGCACTTACATCACCCACACATTTTGACACTTCAGCTATTTCTGCTCTGCCACCCGAAAACTCCAGGGACCCCACAGAGACAAGCAAATCCTGCAATTAAGATGAATTTTAGAAAGAAAGTAAATTCCAAGACATTTCAATGTACACGACTAGTGTGAACCTATACAAGAGCAGTGCAGATAAGAGCAAGGATGGTGGATCTAAGATTTCAATTGCGTAGGGTTTCCCATGAGATAGAATACCCAAATAAAATAATTTGTGGCAGACATTTCTCGAGGTAATTTTCTCATAATTTTATTCTACGGGCACCTCACAGATTCCCATATTATGAGCCTTTCAAGAACATTTATAAATGCCGCGTAACTTCAAAAGTACAAAAGAATTTAAAGCCTATTGATTAAGTGCAAAAGAAGAGCTATAATACTCTTTTGTCACCTCATTGGTGGTGTTTGTGCAAGAAGGATGGCGAGAATATTGATTAGTTACTTCTTTGTTAAAAATTCACGAGGTTTTATTGGAAGAAGGGTTGGAGAAATGGGATTGGTAGGAGCCTTCCCCAAAAGTAGGTATAATTTTATTGTGATGGAGGGGGTTTTTCCTGGAAATAAGAAAGGAGCCACGTGGAGGTGTACTTCTATAGCTCAGTCCTCAGTAAAAGAATCTATAATTTTTTAAAATAATGAAAGTAATGATAGTTGTTTAACGCTCAAGGCGCACAGGACCACCGGGGCCTAGGTGCAAGGCACAAGGTGAGGCACACGCCTTATCATACAAAAGGTTTAAAAATATGCATAATCGAAGTTTAGGACAGTTGCACAATAAACTACAGCCTAAGAGCAAGAAGGACATGTAGAAGTGCTATGAAGAAGGTAAAAAATAATAAGAAACTAAAAGAAAACGGCTTGAAGTGATGCCCTTTAAACGAAAAAGAAAAGGAAAAAGTAGGGAGGAGGAAGAGAAGGGAAAAAAATCAAAGTTTTTGAGCCAAGGTCTCACTGTTCCTTGAGACTTCTAAAACGTCGACTTTGGTTAGGATATCTTATGCGATTGAATCGAATAAACATAAAAAGTCAATAAAAATTAATAGCCAATAATGACTTCAATCAGGCACAAAAGGAGGGTTCCTCGAGCCTTGCACTCTATTGAAATCGCCAAGCCTAAGTCTAGGAGAGGTGCATACACTGCACCTCACTGAGCCTTGTCTAGGCACGAGCCTAGGACGGTTTTGACGACTAGGCGAAGGAAGTTTGGAAGATAATGAAATACTTTGCTTGGTTGCTGGGTGCATCAGCGAAAAGCTTCAACAGTTTAGAATGGAATTGCAATGTTCTTCTTACTGCTTTTGGTTTGACTCAAAGAATCTGGGCAGAATGTTTCATAGCTTTGAGCATTCCTTTGTTTTAATAGCAATATTATGCACCTCCCAATGGGCTACTGACCCAACGTTATGTATAGTTTTCAATGTTTCAATAAGAAATTAATTATTTGGTATTAAAAAAGAATAGAGAAAGTTACCTACAAATACTTTTTCCATAGACTGGAATTTCATAATATGAAATTAAATTGATAATTGTTGTTATAATTGTATTATTACAAAGAATCACAAAGTATAAATAGGACATAAAATAAACCCCAAGGTTCATAGTGAAGGAAAGAAACAATTAATCTAACAATAAACAATATTGTAACTAAAATAAATTCCATAAACCAATTTACAACCATAATTATTAAACTCTTGATTTCCAGCACTCCCCTCAAATTGAAAGAGGTGTGAAACCGAAATCAATTTGCGCTACAATAGTATGCTTCTTTGATGAAAATTTCTCCCCCCTTAAGTCTTTAAATGAATTGTACTCCTATGCATTTGAAAATGTCCATGGCCAAAACGTACCTCACATCTGTAAAAACGACCAAAACATGCGCCAAAGGTGGGAAATGTCATTCAACAACAACACGAATACTTGGCTACACCAAAAGAGTGCCCAAAAGCACTCGACAGCAATAAAGAAAAAGAGGCATAGGACTCATACGGGCAATGTACCTCAAACTAAGACCACAGAAGCAAGAGGGCAAAAAATCAACCGAAGAGTCAGTTGGAGAGTCGGCCAGAGAAACAGGTAGCCAGAAAAAGGCCAAAGCATGGAATAATATTACTGAACAAACCGGTAGCCCAAAAAATCCAACAAAAAGATAGAAAATAATGGTATTATTAAAAAGGACAAAGGGAAAAAAAACAAAACTTGACTGAATGAGCAGTGGAGGCAGTGGCAAAGCCAGGATTGTTAGCCAGTCGGGGCGGAAATAGCAATGTACAAAAAGAAAAAAATTCATAGAACATATAATTTTATGCATGGGTAATTCAATCACAAAATAAGAATATAAGTCTTTCATACAATCAAATTAGAACATTAAGTACGATTACAGTAAAACATGAAAAGTTTGCACAGAAATATGGACTGCAATATGAAGTTTGCAGTAAAATATGGATTGCAATATGAACTTTGCACCAAAAATAAGAATTGCAATATGAACTTTGCAGTAAACAATGAAAACTTTACACAAAAATATGGACTGCAATATGAAGTTTGCAGTAAAATATGGACTGCAATATGAACTTTGCAGCAAAACTGGAAAACTTTGCACAGAAATATAGACTGCAATATGAAGTTTGCAATAAAATATGGACTGCAATATGAACTTTGCAGTAAAACATGAAAATTTTGCACAAAAATATAGATTGCAATATGAACTTTGCACCAAAAATATGGACTGCAATATGAACTTTGCAGTAAAACAAGAAAACTTTGCACAGAAATATGGACTGCAATATGAAGTTTGCAGTAAATATAAGAATCATCAACAAATGTGTGCCATTTATTATTTATTTACCCAACAAAACAATCTTAAAATAATAATCAACAAGATAACTCCATAAGTTGGTGAATTGGTCGTGTAAACGTGGCCGTGTGGAAGTGGAGGCATGGAAGCTTCGACAGAACCCGGAGGTGAGGACGGTTAGAGTGCCGGACGGAACTTGGAAGTGGAAGGGAAGAAATAAAGGAAGAAACAAAAGGAAGAGGAAAGAGATCCCGAGAGGTCTCTTTTTATTCAAATTTTAATGGGTTTCCAATTTATCCCTAAAATTTTCTTTCTTACAATTAGGACCCTTAATTTATTTTTTCCCCGATTTTTTTTTCAATGGGGGCGGCCACCCCAGCCTGCCCCACTGTAGCTCCGCCCCTGAATGGAGGACCACCATTGGGGATGGAACATATCGAAGAGAGCCTAGGATGCAACCTTCTTTGATACCAGGTGGAATTTCATAATATGGAATTAAATTGATAACCGTTGTTCTGTGTGTTATTACAAAGACCTCCTAAGTGGGTATATAGTGAAGGAGAGAAATATTTAAGGAATGGCTCATTAGCATATTTCATAATATTTAAGGAATTTCATAAAGCCTTGATTTCCAACACGCAGTAATGAAACTATTAAACTACATTACGCAACTGGAAACCATGTCATCAGTAATAAGACAGTAGTTGAACCAGTTGTCTACTACTCAACAACAAGATTAGGGGGAAAGAACTGTCAACATACCCAGCCATAAAATACGCATTGTTAAATTCATCTACTACTTTTGTTATAAGGAACGGATTTTGAATCTGTAGAAGACATACCTTAATCCTAGCGCTTGCCCATTTATTTAGATTCTTCTCTTCCCACGTTCCAGCCTATACCAAAGAAGTTATAGTCAAAACATCTGAACTAAGTTAGAAGTATATCAGGTTTGATAAACAGTCACATGTAAATCACAAAATCAACAAACTTGATATATGGTAACACTTAAAACACGAAATCAAGCAGTAATGCAGGCACTATATTTATGCTTGTCATTTTGAGGGCTAAATGTTATCTATATACTTTGATTGACAAACAATACATTCATCACTCGGAGTTACTAGGAAAAGCAAATTCAGTGAAGAAAAGAACCGGCACTCATAATAATCTCCAAGCCAAAACACTTGCGGCCACTTAAGAATATAAAACACAAGCACTCTTATCTCCGAAAATATATATTTATAAAAAACAAAGGAATGAAAATAAAAAGAAATAGATGCCCATATGTTGTGATGCTGGCTTTGAATTCAAACTAACGCCCTTTGAATTCAAACTGATGCTAGCTAAGCCTTTGACCAAAATGCTGAAGAAAGGAAATTTTGATAACGCTCTGACTAAAACACCTATCTTAGCTTTACCAGATTTCTCTCAGCCATTTATTATAGAGGCAGATGCAAGTAATTCTTGAGATACTACTAATTGGATACTCATTTTACCATTTAAACTAACCAAAAGTGCATCAAGTTCTTTTTGGATTATAAAATGACTACATGCTCCAACATAAATCATCAACCAAGGCTGTAGGAGGGGCCCTAACACCTAGAGTGCCTAGGCAGGGACTAGAAAGCTAGGCTATGCGACTGATTTTTTGTTTATTTATATTTCAAAAATATAAAATTACAAAACTCTCAACTTCACTTGTAAAAAGGGCATCAAGAATTCATCAAACGAATAGTTATCATAATTCAAACATGAAAGGAAAAAAATTTCCAATACAAAAAAGGGACAGAAAAAACCCACCAATCCTGCCTAACCTCCTTCTTCCTGCCATACTAGCGGCCGTCCAGCTAGACCACCGCCAAGCGCCTAGGTGGGGCTTAATCAACCCTAAGTGGGGACTTTTAGAAACTGCTTGGATGTGACTTTGCAATCAGATACAAGAAGGCTCAGACGATAGAAGTTGATGCTTTATCTCAGGACGTGAAGAAGGTGGGATACTCATGGCTATAACTGCGGTTTAACCTAGTAACATAAGGTGGCATCTAGCTATGATCTAGACATTGTGGTCACAGAATAAATCCTTCTATCAATGGTGGCTCCAGCGAGTTTGGCTAATTATTACCTCAACAATGGCATTCTCATATATATATGTGGGATTTATATTGGCTGCAATGAGGCCTTAGAACCAATATGATTGAAGTAATTCACTCTTCTACTGAAGGAGGGCATTCAGCAATCTTGGGTTCTTATCAAAGAGCAATGCTCTAAAAACCAATTGGCGTGCCTTAAGCGGGGGAAAGAAGGGGGGGGGGGGGGGGGGGGGGGGGGGGGACTAGTGCCCAATGGATTAATCGGACAAACAATATTTATATTTATTAATTATTGAAAATAATATAATATCAATAAAATCTAACTTTACTTCTACAAATGACATTGAGAGCTTGTTAAACAAATATTCCCATAATTCAAACATGACAAAGAATAGCTGGCGGTTGCCTAGCTAGGCTAAGCTGCAGACCACCGCATCGCGTCTGGGCGAGAACTAATCAGCCCTGGGAGGGGATTTTAGAACACTGTTGACGAATTCAAAAACTTATTTTCATTGGCCAGGAATGAAGGGTGATTTCAAAGAACATGTCTTCACTTGCAACTTTTTTCAAAGAAATAAAAGTGCAAGCACTTCTCCAGCTGGATTATTGCAACCACTCCCTATTCCTGAGCAAGCACAATAGCATGGACTTTATTGAGGGTTCACCAAAATTTGATGGCAAAGAAGTCATGGATGTAGTCTTGGACAGACTAACAAAACATATCCATTTTTTGGGAATGGCACATCCCTATTGTCACAGTGGGCGGTACCCACTACCCAGTTGCTGACCTTGTATATCAAGGTCACAACACCATATGTGTTCATATGTTTTGAACCAATCAAGCAAACTACATATGAGGTCACTGTCAACCTAAGTTCATTAGAATGAGAATGATACCCAGTACTCAAAATCTTCTATTCGGCTACAACTATGTCAGAATTTTATTTTATTTTGATAACTTCGAGTGTCCAAACGTAAACAGGCTATACTAAATTGCAGTACCCCCCTATGCAGTTAACCCTCTTCCATTTCTATGCGCGCTCTTCTTTGCAATCTACTCTACTAAGCTAGGCCAAATCTGGTAATTTGAATTTTTTTTTTCAAGTTTTTCTCTATGATTACACTCCCTATCGTTTTCCAAACGCAATCATTTGAGAGTTAATTCATTTACAATGAAGCGCCTAAACTTGAAGTCTTGAACACATTAGAAAACAAATAACAATTGTGAATGAAAACCTAAAGTACAGTTGCAATAACCCGAGTTCCCACACCAAAGGAAATGGAAACTGTACAGCAAGGGTAATATTAATACATGAATGTGTCCTATAATAACATGTTGTAAGATAACAAAATTATTCATCTAGGTCCATAAGAAATATATCTATAATCGAATGTTAACATTTCAATACGGGTATTTCAGGTTCAATTCCTTTACAGTGAAGCAAGTCAACCATTACAGACACACCAACTCTATCATCACATCACATAACTATTAAAAGAATGATTTTGATCATGTATGTAATTCCTCTAAAATAAAGCATTTATGCAAAAAATGCTTCTGCAGAGACTCTAAAAGTAGACAGAGATTGTTATTTGATCAATTAAAGAAGAAAGCAAATCAGTAAACCACCCTACAACCCCACAATAAACCCCAAAAAATAAGTTACGTTATTAAAACGCATAACATACAGCAGTATCAGTATCAAAGCGCATATACAAATATTCTAAAACTCGCTAGGCGTTCCAAAGGTGGCAAGGGGAGAACTAGAGTAACGTGTAAGGGATTAATTAGGGAAACGACGCTTATATTTATTAATTATTTAAAATAACATAATATAAATAAAACCTAGGCGGGGGCTTGTTAAACAAATATTCCCATTATTCAATAAAAAGGAATAGTTTTTAAACCAAAAATGAGTGTAAAATACCAATACCTAGGCCTTGTTCACTTGCCACTTAATTTGCCACTTAAATCTGAAAACTTAAAATTTTCAGATTTAAGTGGTTGACAAGTTGTTCACTAACTAAAAAAATTAAATGGTCACTAATTTTTACCACTTAAAACTTAAAATTTTCATCCAAAAAATTAAGTGGCAAAGTTGCCACTTAAATCTGAAACTTAATTTTTAAATAGTGTCAAAAGTTGATTTTGCCCCTTCTCTTTAGACAACCGGAGTAGATGCAAACGTTATCATCTCTGTAGATGCAAACAAAAACAGAGTAGTTGCCATCTCTTTAGACAACAAGAGTAGTTGCCACTAAAACAGGAAAGGACTACAAATTTGCCACGAAATTCCGTGAAGGTCAACCAGTCCTCTCTTTATATTTTTTTCAAATTTAAAATAAAAGCTATATTTGAGCAAAAGCTCTTCAAAACTTTTTTCCCATGAGTGGTTAGAGCCATTATATAATTGATAGAGGAATAGTGGTGTATTATCAAATTGGTCAAAATGATCAATTTCATTTATTCATTCCTTCATATAAGGGAAAAATTGTCATAATAAAAATAATTCAGTTTTCAGATGTGTTATATTCAAACAAACAATATTTTTTCAGATACAATTTTCAGAACTAAACAAACAGCTTTTTCAGTTTTCAGGTTTCAGTTTTTTTACTAAACGCCACCCTACACAACCATAAACAGGTTCAATTTACACAACCATACACTACATTAAACACAATAAACAAGGTGTTTCTAAAACTTGGATTCATTCTGCATTACCCGCTCATCGTTTAGAGGTTAAAAAAAAAAAAAAAAAAAAAAAAAAACAACCAAACGCTGCCTTACCCGATTCCAAACAGAACCAAGTTGAGTGGAGGGTTGGGATTGAGTAGAAAGGTCCTGTTGAGAGAGCTTCCGAGGGACCGGGAGTGGTGCTGCTTCATCAGTAACTTGTCTAACCCAATACCTATAATTATTATTATTGTCACTGTCGTTGTTCTTCTCCATTCTTGAATTTTTTTTACTCGAGCAGAAACAACTAATTTCTTCCAAATAAATGTATGTTGTTAGATCTAACCAACCAAATAAATGGGCAGATCAGATCAAACCAACCCTAGATAAATAAGTAATCTTTGCCTATCGATTTGATTAATGAGATCTAAGGTGTACGGGAAGGTGGGTATTATTTAGCCGGAATTAGAAGAAACATACAGAGGGTTTTTTTTTCTCAGGTTTCCGAGTCTCATAGTTTGGATAGATGAATGCCTTTTTCTCTTCAACAAAAAAAAAAAAAAGAAAAATAGGAAGGAAAAATAAAGGAAAGGAGGAGAGAGAGAGTTAACCATTGACCAACTTTTTAATATTTAATTATATTATACTAGATCTTGGATAGATTTATGATTTTTTGTTTTGTTGTTTAACAACTACCTCGCTCCCTCCTTCCCGGATCTGGGTTGTTCTCGAACCTTCTCCCTACTTCCCTCGTTTCTTTTGAATTAAACTAAATCACATGCATAAGCCATATATGTGTCATTTTAATGTATCTTATTTAAATTAAAATATAAAAAATATATATTAAGTTGTTTAGTAATTAAACAGTAAATTATTTTATCAAAAGTTCAATATTTAAACACTCTTATAAGCATATTTTTTATGAAAAAAGAGATGGTGAAAGTAAATCAAAAGTTTGCACAATTTCATGACGATATATCTAGCGATGGCAATAAAACTCAATCATGTAAGTTTTCGACTTGGCTCGTCACTAATAGGACAAGGTTTTTTGACCTCGAGTTGGGTGTAGATTTAAAAAAAAATCTCTTAGACCAAGTTCTAGGTGGATTTGGGTTTTGCATCTAAAAATACAGATCCGACCCTACTCGCGTACACACACACATATATATATATATTATACAGTACCACGCCAGCACGCCCTATCTTAATCTTTTCCTCCTCCTTTCGATACTCTCTAACTAAATTTGATCTCATTCTCTTCTTTTTTTGTAATTTATTTTTATGATTCTTTGAAATAGAGTGAAAAACTATGTGTATTTAATTTTTTGGATCGTTGATTTGGCAAGATTTAGTTAAAAATTCGAGGTGATTTTAATATATTTATGCAGGACTGGTTTGGGTTTCAAAAACAAAACCTGCATCGAGTTCAGGGCGGAGTATTGCAATTGCGGGCCAATACCTAATCCATTGTCATATTTAGATATATCTAATTCAAACCAACATATAAGATAAAGATGCCAATTGGTCTAGTGGCTAAGTAGTGGATTACATTGTCCAAGGTTTAAAACCTTTTGTAAGCATATTTTTTTAATGAAAAAACAGATTGCAGGGGTAAAATAAGTAATTCAAAAATCTAACACAGCTTCATGGTGGTTAAAATTGGTCTTAGGTTTATATAGTATTATAGATTATATGTGACGCTATTTACACTCCCTAAATCTGTCATAAATATTCTCTTCAAAATTTAATTAAAAACACATTTTAACACTCTTTTATTTATCACAAACACCCCATTTTTAGTGCTTGATGTTAGGTGACTGCTTAGCAAAACATTCTCCTCGTATAAGTCAAGTTTATGCAAATGCACCCACCTCTCATTATGCAGGCCTTATTTAAAAAGTAATCTCCTCATGTGAGTCAAGTTTATGTAAATGCACTCACCTATCATTAAGCAGGCCTTATTTAAAAAACAATCCAGTAATCCATTACATGATGTTAGGCGAGTTTTTACAAACAAACTCTCCCCAAGTAGAGTGAATGTATGGGACTGTACTCACAAATATTAAGCGCGTTTTAGGAGGGTATTAATGGTTAGAAATTTACTTTAAGGAGTGTTTGTGACAAATATGTGGTATAAATAACACCACCCTAAATTATTGGTAGGGACATTTTGGTAGATTAGGTTGGAGGACACAATTCGCAAAATTCAATTTAATTAATTCTGGATAATATTCTAATTAATTTTAATTAATTTATATTATTTCTAATATGCCCTTATGTAGTGTAAATATCTAGTTAAGTTAAATGTCCTAAAATCAAGCAACATGTTTCAACTAGGATATAAAATAAATTGAAATTAAAATATAAAATCAATCCAGCATATTTCAAATTTAAAAAAAATAAAAATTCAAACTACAATTTAGAGCAAACTGAACTTATATGCAAAGATGATAAAAAAAAAATAAAAGAAAAACCACCACCCTTATATGCAATTATTCCCAACGGGAATTTTCATTTTCATAACTGCTCCAAAATATCTATCACATTGAAAAAATTTGTGTTAATATGAGTCAAGACATATTAATGTAATGGACCACTACTTAAAAAAGCAATTGAAGTTTAGATGTAACATATTTTGAATAAGTGATTGATTCCAACGAAAAAAAAGTAAGCATACACCAGTAAGGAGGAGGAGTATGGATTAAAAAATGATTTTTGCTATAGAAAAATAGTTGAGATGATGAAGGAAGAATATAGGGTAACAACAATAAAATCTAACACCCGGATATCAACATAATTACAATAAGCAAATAACCAATCTATTACAACAAATAAAATTGGATGCGGCTAAATACTAATAACGATGAATAAGAAATAATATTAGCAAGAAAGGTTTTATGTTACAATTACGCCTTTATCGGGCACTAAACATCAAAGTGCAACCTTCCACCAAAATGGAGAAATGATATACTATTGTAGAAATGAATTGATTAAAAAGATGAAATCTTTATAAAAATAGAATGATACTTGGACAATACAGTTTATGTTAAAAATAGTTGACTAAAATCATTGATCTCACGACTCAAGATAAATATATAAGTGAGGAATGTCACCTTATAATAACAGAGACTTTTTAAATTAAAATTATAAGTGCGGAATGTCACCTCATAATAATAAAACATTTTAAGTTAAAATAGCTAGCGCACAGAAAAACCCGTAGCATTGCAAGGGTGTAGTGCAGTGTAGTGAACTAACCTGGCAGTGAGCTAGTGCACATAAAAACCCGTTGGGCTAGTGGCCCATTTCATATACAATTACATAATTGAATTTCTGACAATGGCAAAGACAAAAATGGCCCACATAAAAATTTATGGACATTTCTAAATATAATTGAGCCCACTAACAAGACCCGAGTACCTGACCCATAATCAACAAATATCCTACTGAGTGTTGAAATTCACTACCATATACAAAGGAATCTAAGGGTGTATTTTGTGTGTCTGATAAAAAGGTCAGACATAATTAGGATAAAAATATGATAGGATATTATAAGGGAGTGCCGGATAAATTATATACCATCATGCATTTGGAGATGTCTCTAATTAAGCGCTTGGATAAAATATAATATCCCAACCATGTGTTTGGAATGTGCCGGATAAAAAATCTTTTTGTTAGATTTCCTCCCTCATTGTGGAATAAACATATTTTAAAAATGTATAAGTTTATCTTCTAAACAAGACACAAACCACCCTAATGGACAATGCACAGTCGGGGCAATCTCAACAAGAGTTCCAATATATATATACACACTTATTTACACAACCCTCCTTTACAAATCCAACCACGTCTAGTAGAAATAATGTGCACAGTAGAGTTTAATATGTTTGGGATGGAACATGTATAATTAATCAAGTGTAATACGTTTAATATATGAAATGTGTATAATGAATCAAGCATAATATATCTGAGAGAAAACAAATATAATATGCCTATAAAATAATTATATCTAAAAAGGTTTAATATGTTAATGAAAATGTCTAATATACCTAACAATTATCAAGTCAATTCATACGTAGAAAAATAAAAAATAAATATATACCTAAAATATTGGAAGATACGGAGAACACATTAATGATTGTGTGAAAAACATCCTACAATAAGGTTTGGCCCATTTGCTAACCGTCCAGTATAATACAAATGGCCTTATGAAAATTTCGTTCAGATATATAATTGGATAAAGTCAGTTAATTATCTCTGAAGCCATTACACATCACTCCTCGGCCTGCAAGAAATAGGGATGGCAAAAATATTCGCATGTCCCCCACTCAATGGGGGCGGGTATGGGGATAAATAATTAGGGGCATGTTGAGAATTTTTAAATTTAGTCGAGTTCGAATATGGGTGTCTCTACCCCGTACTTGCCCGGCCCGATATACTTAATTTTGTAATTTTTTTTTGCTTATTTATATGTGTGTATACATGTATATAAAAACAGTTCATTATTGATTGTGTAAATATATAATTTCATCTATATATGTATATATATTATATACCATTATATTATTTCTAACTTCATTCTTCTTCTTCTTCTTCTTCTTTTATTTATTTATTATTTATTTTTTTAAAAAAAGTTGTTGGGTATACCCACGGGAACCAGTTACTCGACGGGGACGGGGATTACGCGATACCCCGAATCGGGGATGGAAATAGTTTTTAGTAGCAGGGGCAGACAAGGAAATTATAAACTCGACCCGAACCTAATCCATTGCCATCTATAGCAAAAAGGGGATATTTAACCATTCATGAAGGACAAAACAGGTAATATAGCTAAACAATCAATTAAATTAACTAAATAAATAACAAAATAGTTCAGTCCTTTATTCAAAATATAGTCCTGCATTATGAAGTTTGGAGTTAAAACTAATGGGCACAAATTATTTTCCTTTACTAGAACCAAGCTAGATATATGGTCTTTTATCCCAATTTTCTATAAAATATTTTGGGACTTGACTTTTCCTAATTACCTTCCGTTTCAATTTTATAAAATATGATCTAAATGACAATAGTCTTGTGATTTGTTGTAATTTTTTTTGTTTATCTTTGTAATAGGAAAGTTCCGAATTTGACTTACATAGATGTGGTTGTCAAACCCCGCTGATACACACTCATTGTGGTGGTTATATGTTCAAATTCATTGTGGTGGTTGATGATTTATTGATTCATAGTTATGTAAAAAAAATTATATTGTACTAAAAAATGTGCATTGTAAAAATTATCAATTTGTATAAAAAAACAAGAAGATGATCTAAATCGAGAATTAAATGAATAAATGTTTTCATAAATTTGGTAGAGATGACCTCTATGAAGAATAGATTATTCTTACGAAATTTCATTAAAGGATTTAATTTAGAAGTTGGTGAGATGATCAACTACAATTTTAACGGTCGAAAATGAACATATGTATCAAATTTTTATTACATACAATTTCGATTTGAATTGTTTGGTTAAATTTTGTGGAGATGCTTAATATAAATATCATCTCCACCAAGTTTAATGAAAAAATTAATCTGTTTATCTCCAGAACTAGATCCAAACAAATAATGGAGATAAGTCAAGCCCTTCTATAAGGGTGGTTTTATAGCAATTATGGACTTATGCTATAAAATGTTTAACTTCAAGCCAATTATTTTTTGTAGGTAATTTCACTTATATGGAAAAAGTTTTTTTTTAAGAGAAGCGTAAGACCAAATATAAAAAATGGAAGAGTCAAAAATGCTCAGATTTGGTGACGTACAAAGAAAAGGGAGGGAGACAAGGACTTAACCTTTGTGAAATAACTTCGAAAGCAAAAATAAAATCTTGGCAATGGGCTTTATAAACTAGCCCACAAAAACTAAACAAACTAAATCAAAAAGAAACCATTGCTACAAGAAAAATACAAAATAATTTACACATAACTAGTGAAATCTAAATCTATAAGAAGGGAGAAATGACATGGAGGAGTTGTATCCCACCAAACTAGAACTAGATGATCAATCCTAATCGTCACCATACGATCCTCACTGACATTTCCCTTCTTATAAATGTGGAAGCAATAAAAACGCATACTCGAAAGAAGCTGCTTGCAGTTATATCATCTCGTGGTAACGCACCAGCGGCAGGTAAGAAGAACACTACAAGTGCTAAATAACAAACATATAGTCCAACTCAATCCAAAGCCTATTACAACCACATTAATGAAGATACTATATATCTTGAATAATTGTTGAGATCTCCGCAAATAAAGCCGTTCCAACACCAAAATCGAAACAATAAGCACCAATGATGGTCATCCTGTGATATCGAAAAACACCCATAGCTGGCCTGTTGCTGTTATACCTGGGGTACCTCTACAAAAGTGTTTGATTGTATTTATTTTATAGGTAGGAAATATGTACTTTTTTCATATGATAATGACATATTTTTTAACTTTTAATATTTGATTGCTCACATTTTACATAAAATTTAACCTTTTGGTGTTTGAACCATTTTCCACCTTTATTTTTTTTCCAGTTTACCTGGTACTCATTTGGGGTAGGCTACAAAAATAATTATTACGTTTATGCGTCATGCACTTGTACTATGGAACTAAGTGGAATCAGAATGAGCTAAAAAAATTGGCAATTGAACTATACTAGAAGATGTAAAATTACATATTTTTCATCATTGTCAATCAAACACACCATACCATAAGAGGATTGTAGCTTTAATTTCTCGCTTACACATTTTTCTCCCAAACATTTGAAACTTTTCAATCATTTTACTAAAAACAAGGACCGATTATTTTGAGGGGATCAATTGATGAATTTTTTCATGAAACTTTGTGAAGAATAATGAGAAGACAATTTTCACCAAATTTCATCATAAAAAAAATTATTGGGAAGTGGGTTAACTAAACAATTGATATATATGCACATTTCTGAACGGTAAAATTTTAGATTTTCAGTTAACCCACTTCTCGTTTGATTTTTATGATGAAATTCGGTGGATATGATCTACTTGTTATTGATCTCCACCAAATTTCATGAAAATATTCTTCCGTTTACCTTAAATTTTGCTCTTTCATATTAATGAATGATTATATATATAAAGCCGTTCTCTTAAGAATCGTCTTTAAGTTAACTATCTTAAGGACTGTCCATTTTGAAGAGCTAAATGGATGAAATTTTTTATAATACAAGGTGGAGATAATCTTTGTAATAAGAAGATCATCTTTACTAAATTTCATCAAAAAAATCAATTGAAAAGTGGGTTAGCTAAATAATTGATATATATATGCGCATTTTTAAACGTTGAAATTTGAGATGTTTAGTTAACCCAATTCTCGTTTGAATTTTAGGATGAAATTTGGTGGAGATGATCTATTTTTTATAGAGATCATCTCCACTAAATTTCATGGAAATATTCTTCCATTTACCTCTCGAAATGAATGGTCCTTAAGCTAGTTAACTTAAGGACGATCCTTAAAAGAATGAAACTGTATATATATATATATAACTCTCAATTTTGCACTTTCTTTTTTGAATTTTAGGCGTAGCTATTGATACTCCTAAGAAATCCTTAGGTACCTTCAAAACAATTTTTAAGGACACAAAAATATTACAAAAGATGATAGAAAAGTAACCCTAAAATTTGCTTTAGAGTACGTAAAGATTTCTAACTACCTATACGCACACTCAAATATTTTAAGACTAATCGATTTATATCCTTTTGATAGAAGGGATAATAAATTTAGGTGGTTCCTGGGGGAAGGGGATTGAACCATGGCCCCCTGTGCGAACTATAACTCTTGAACACCACAAACCTGAATCTTGACTAACCAAATTATATAAATCATTTATGTATAATGTTGTAATTTTTTGATATATTCATTATGCACCCCATATTTTTGAAGAGATTTATTTATCTAGTAAATAAAATAATAATTTAGATAAGGAAAGTTTGAATTTGAGATTTAAATTTTGTTATATTTGGATTAGTTGACTATTGTGCATTAATGTCATTTTAATTGATAATTATGCTTTTTATTTTGGATATATATGTATGCCAACCCTAACCTAGAAAGTTCTATTAGGTTTATGCTTTCTTAGAACCCCTAAGAGCATCTCCAATGGTTGTGTATATTTTTTTGTGTAAAATCTTATGTGCAAGGGAGTTTTACACATAAATTATACACATTCATTTTGTGCTCCAATGGTTCTCGTGTGTAAAATTTAAATGGACCAATGAAAATTATACAAATGGAATGTATCATTATATACAATGTTTAATAATTTTATATGAATTTTTTTATACATAATTTCATAGTCACAATAGATCTTATTTTGTAACTCTTGGTGGGTAGATTTCAAATATATAAATTATATTAAAAACTAATTTTTAAAATTTTAATTATATCATTTTAAAGTTTTCATAAAAAAATTAAGGAGAGAAAATTGACGTGGATGTGTAAATCAAGTTTTTATTTTACACAACAGTTTTACACAAATATCAAGTGTCAAAGTTTCTTAAAAGATTGCTGAAGACCTTTTTTTTACAAACGTGTAAATTTTACACAAATTAAAATTATACAAGACGGTTGGAGATACTCTAAAGGAGGTTGACAAAAAAGAGATGAAAAAGAAAGGGAGAGCGCTGAGAATCAAAAAAAGGACAAGAAATATATATATATATATAAGAGAAAAGAAAAGAGGGGGAAAGAAGAAAAAGCTCTATGTCAAAAGAGAGAGAGAGAGAGAGAGAGAGAGAGAGACTAGACAAAAAAGGAGGAAAAGGAAAGAGAAACAAGAGAATATGAAAAAAAATATATGAAAGGTTTGTAAGTGCGATTTATGGGATAAAAACATGAAAACCATGAAGTTTGAGTTTATTTGTAATATTGTTTCTGACATTTAAAAACATGCAATTCTTTTCTTAAAGCTGCGACTTAGTTACAATATTGTCCTTGTAGTAAACGGAGGTTACATAAAGCTGAGTTGGCTACCTACGTGGCACGCATTTTGACACAATGGACATTGAATCAGCAACAACTAAGATAAAAAAAATAAAAATAAATGCTGAAGTTTGACTTTGCTTGCAATGTTACCCCTGGTGTTTCAATTTTGTCAATCCTTCACTTGAGGTTGCTATTCCGTTGTAACTTCCCCCTAAGCCAAACATATGTGACATAAAGTTTACATGGCTATCATATTACTGACTTGGCAGTTGACATTGCACTTGCACTTTTTAAAAAATATTAAAATATAATACTACTAGTTCTATTATAATATTACTGAATCACAAGCAATTATACTAATTATTTAATTACTAAACATACCATATGTTACGTAGTTTTTATGCAATTATCCTAAAGTTTGATAATTCTACAAATTTTGTTTAATTGACAAATAACTAACCTAGCTAGAAAAGCAAAATTAAACAACATACCAAATACAAAAAAATAAAATAAAAAATGAAGGTGCTCTGGGATCTCTACTAGAATACTACTAAATCACAAACAATTATACTAATTAATTACTACACATATTACATGTATTTAGGCAAATATAGTTTTTATGCAATTATCCTAAAGTCTGAAAATTCTACAAATTTTGTTTAATTGACAAATAACTAACCTAGAGAAGCGAAATTAACAACATACCAAATACAAGAAAATAAAATATAACATGAAGGTGCTCTTGGATGCACATATTTTGCTTTTCTATTGTATTAAAAGTTATTATATTTTAATGTTTTTTTAAAAAGTGTAACTGCCATGTCAGCCGCCAAGTCAGCAATATGATGGCCATGTAAACTTTCTGTCACATCCAGTTGGCTCAGGGGGAAGATTGCAACGAAATAACAACTTCAAGTGAAGGATTGATAAAATTGGAATATTAAGGGTAACATTGCAAGCGAAGTCAAACTTCAGGATTTTTTTTTAATTTTTTTTATCTCAATTGTTGCTGATTCAATATCCATCGTGTCAAAACATGTGCCACGTAGATCATCAACTCGGCTTTATGTAACCTTCGTTTGTTACAGGAACAATATTGTAACTAAATCACAACTTTAAGGGAAGGATTGCATATTTTTAAACATCAAGGACAACATTGCAAGTAAACTCAAACTTTAGGTTTTTTCATGTTTTTATCGCGCAATTCACTTTCACATTAATTTGAGGTAGGGAGATATACCTTATTGAGTCCTAGTTAATTTCATTATTGTCCCATCTATGGTTGTGTGAATATTTGTTTTTATTATACATGCTTGTTGTGCATGTGATAGTATGTGATGTTATAATTTGTTTGTTATTTGTTGCACAATTATGTTTATATTGTTTTGATGCTTATTATGAATGGATTAATTAGAGCTCATGTATTATCAAGAAACTTAGTGGACTTTGTAACTCGATCACCCTTACCAGATTGTTTTGCAGGATTGATATCGATTGAAATTGATTGGTGGATGAGAATATTGATATTAACTATTTTGTTGTACTTGGGAGCGGGACGTGTAGATCCTAGCTATCTATGGAATTTAGAGAAAGCTTTGTATATTTTATCTTTCTATTTGTAAAAGAATTCTTATTATTGTAAATTTGGATCTCAGTAATTATATAAGGTTACTTAATTAGTTAAGGAAAATGATTATCTAAAAGACTGTAAGTTTTATTAAAACTTACAATCAAATATTAGCCACATATTTAGTTAAGGATAAATATTACTAAATTTTAATCTATCTTTATCATTAATAATATTTTAACCCATGTAAAATAGTAAATTCCATATATTTTAAGTAATTATTTCTTATTCTTTCATTAATCAATTAAATTAGTAATTTTGACAAAAAAATAATTTAATAACATATTGATCAAGTATTTTTTTAAAATATTTTAAATTAAGAATCCAATATTTTTTTTATGTTTGAAATTGTAAGTATTTTATTTTTATTTGTATATAATCATTACACCAAACTTTATAAGAAAACAAGTTATAGTTTTAGCAATTCAATTAGCCTATTTCAATAGTTTTAATAATATTAAAGCCTTTTTTATAAATATAAAAAATATATTATATACTTGAGCATATCATATTTCTAATTGGTAATGAAAAAATCTAATTTATCACATAAAATTCACTTAACCTCTTTTAATAGTTTAATAATTTTAAAGTCTCTTTATAAATCTAAAAAATATATATATTATATACTTGAGCATATTCTATTTTTAATTGGTAATGGAGAATTCAATTTAACAATGATGCAAAAATCAGATGAATGAATTTGTGTAATAGACAAAAAAATATCCTTAATTTTGTAATTATGAATTTAATGATAGTAGATTTTTTTTCAAAATTAAATATAGAGTTTGAGTAAGAATGGGTATCTTTATTAGATTTGTGGTTAGAAATTGTCTGTAAGTTTAAAAAACTTACAACGTCTTTCATGCTAGCAAAGTCCATTAGTTAATTATTAGCTTTTTATGCAAAAATCTCGTTATTTTACTTAAATTCTATCACTTATGTCTTGAAATTGGGTCGTAATAAAAAAGGTTTCGAACTAGATGATTGTGGACGAGGTTATTAGATCTTCAAATATTGGTGATGTCATTTAAAATAAAGAAGATACATCAACATTTTTCACTTGCAGTTTTAAATTGAATTTGTTTAGTATTCAAATCTCTTACTTTTTATTCCTATGCATAGAAAAACTAAGCTAACAAATAAAAGACAAATTTTGGTCTTTTCAAGCAACTACCCATTACTGTCCTGGATATACGGCATCAAAAAAATCCAAGAAAAAAACCTCTATTATGATCTAAAACAAGGGTCATATAATGCGTTATATGACCATTGTCCGTTAATGTTTTATGTGACCCTTGCCAAAGGGCCGTATAATGTAGTATCATAAAAAAAGTTCGCACTAAGCAAGTATTGAAGGGTGTGGCTTGCTTGTTATGGAGTTTGTGGTCTAGTCGGAATGCAGTAGTTTGGTTGGGTAATTCCAATTCGGCTTCACAAATAATTGATCTTGCAGCGATGTCTCTTGCAGAGTGGCAATTTCCCAATTCCGAAGCTTCATCAGCGTATAATACAGTAAACACAGCAATATCCTGCTCAGACAAATGGAAGAAACCGCCTTGTAACTGGTTAAAATGCAATGTCGACTCTGCGATTTTTGTGGTGCAAAAAAAGATGGGTTTAATTTGGAGGGGTGGTTCGGGACTCAAATGGGGAATTCGTTGCAGCAATTCAAGGCGTTATTTCGGGTAATTTCTCCCCTATCTTAGCTGAAGCAATCGGGTTACGCGAGATATTAAGTTGGCTAAAAGAAGCGAATTTTGGCTCAATTTTAATAGAAACAGATTGTCAAATTTTGGCAAATGAAACCAATAGTGCAGCTTGTAATTTGTCTAGCGTTGGTATGGTCTTTGTTGATTGTAAAGCCATCTGTTCGGCTATCTATCAGTGTAGTATCTCCTATGTTCGTAGGTTAGCGAATTATGTGACACATAGTATTGCTAGAGTTGCGAATTCTTCGTCTGGTCGGAAGGTGTTTGAGTATGTATGCCCCTCTTTTATTTTAAGTGTAATTGCAAATGATTTGATTGAATAAACTTTATTTTGCTGATCGTCAAAAAAAAAAAAAAAAAAAAAGTTCGCACCGAAAAACAAGTCATGGTAAAATTCTCTATGACGACACTTCTCTAAAATGTGTCGTGAGCAATATTGTAAATCTATTGACACTTGGCAAAAACTATCGTATGACTTGACGCTTTTCATGTTGATGTCAAATAAATGTGAATAACGGTCATTTAAAATGTATATTTCATGACTGTTGTGATGTCTTGATTTACATATGTTTTTTTTATAAAATATAATTATTCCTATATATATATCATAAATGAACATGTGTACCAACATTTCTATAGCCCCAACTAGATATTGTGCTCAAATAAAAAATTATCGATCAATAAAACAATTTAAAATGATCCATTTACTAAACATAAATTCAACGTAAAGAATATCATCCATAATATACACCAAACGACAAAAAAAGATAACACTAAATGGAAAAAGTATCTTCTCCTAAAAACCAATATGTAGAAACAAGATAAGTGAAAGCTCTATTAACTATATATACATGAAGTTAAACTTTGAAATTCCAAATTATTACAATGCTCATGTGCAAATAATCATGTTCAGCCAAGCCATTAGCCGTGGTTGACCAATAATGTCTTACAGATTACGGAACTTTTAAAACCATTTATAGAAATATGACTCATATAAGGAAGGTTTGAGTAAATAAACCCCGTAAGTAAGAAAATTATATAAATTCCATCCACAGGAAAATAGGTCCATGCATACTCGTCATCAAGAGCTTAAGAGAATACCATCCATAGGTCATAAATTTACATACTTAATACAAACCAACCCTCTCAATTATACAAGCTAGCATCATACAATCTCCCAAATTGCTATTACAAGCCAAGTCTTAATTTATTATACACGAGTCGCCATTAAAATAAAATACATAATATTCGAATCATACAAAATCTAATACAAAGGTCCCTTCCACTATAATGGACTCACTACGTGGCAAGGCTTGGTAAGAGGCAAATCTAAGAAACAACGTCCTTTTTCCCCGTCGCTGCTTACGTGTTGAAATATATATAGAAAAATAATACAATAAGTCAAATGAGCTCAGTGGGAACTATAGAGGTTTTGGTTGTACTAAAATACAACTATTAATGCACACACACAAGTATCATATTTGTTAACATATAATTTAAATGCACAAGAAACCATTTTGTGCTCAGTACGAATATTGTAAATTATACACCCAAGCACAAGTCAGTAGCTTGTAATACTTAGTCGGTAAGTCCGAGATTGAACTACATGGAAAACACGATTTCTCAATAATTTTTTTTTGTTGAAAAGGGGAAGAATAAAAATAAAAATTAAATGATTAAGAAATAACATAAGAGAAACAAAATAAGTTTATCTGTTCTGATGCAATAAATAGTCTATCTAAAGGTAAAACTTGTTGGCATAAAATCTGGAAGAGTTGATTAACTACTTAGTCAGTGTTGATTCTTTGATAAAAAAGAATTTGGTATGATGAGCTGGCCATGTGTGTGACACGTTAGTAGTGATATAAGGCAGTTATAAGATGCGTAAATTTGACAATGGAATTATAGAGGAGGTTAAGCCCTTTGTGATAAGACTTAATCCACCTCTCAAAACTTCCAGATTTAAAATGAAGTAAATGCTCCCTCTCTATATATAATAAGCTTAGAACAAACTTAGTCCATGGTGGCGTATGATGCTCTAAATCCTGTTAAGAGGTTTAGACATTCGAGACCTGGTTAATCACGATACCGTGACCTTCGCATGAATCCATATTTTCTCAAAATACACCTGCATTCTTGAAGGTCATACCTTCAAAATAGGTTTAGAAAGTCACTCGAAGAACTTAACATGCATATAAATTCATTAGAGAATTTTTCAAGGTGTTTTTGACGTTTTAGGGAGGGTGCTGCAAGCCCCTACCGTATGGCAACTTATGTGCTGCAGCCCCCTTACCCCTACTAAAAGGTATCATGAGTGAGTTTTTTCCTATAAAGAGGACCTTTGGTGATGAGTCCAAGGCTAGCACCGGAGTTAGGTCATGGAGTGAAGACTATGCAAGCCCCATCCGGGTTCCAATTGGTCCAATCACAAGAGCTAGAGGAAGGAAGATTAAGGAGGCGCTTATGATTATAGTCCAAGAGATATAAAGTTGGATGTAATACCTCGTACTTTAATTTGTTTTAAATTGAATTATATTAGCTTATTTATACTCATGTGAGTGATCATTTGGTGATTCGAGCGGTTCGAATCGATTTCGGTTAATAAATAAGAAGTTTTTGTTCTTCCTGATTCGTTAATTCTAGCTAACTTTGAGCTATTGTAATTTCTTCATTACTCATCTGATTAAGATTCCAATCGCGTTGGTGTCTAGGTTTTATACCATTATACAACTTTCGTGTTTTGGACAAAAGCTAATTCATACTCCTAGTTGGTCAAAACAGTGTGCAAAGTAGGCCGGTTAATAAATTCTGGTCATTCGGTAGCATTTCGGGAGAGCGCTATCTTCGGTGAATTTCTAAAAAAAATCTATCTAGAATTTGGGAAAACTTCGTCTTATAAAGTTCTAGATCTTTGAATTACTTTTCCGTGGACATAAAAATCACCTCAATCGAAGTTCCGAGCGAAAAGTTATGGCCGAAACAAAAACAATCAGGGCACCAAAATTACCCGCGGACCGGTATGGCCTTTTTGGCATACCGGTTGGGCAACAAAATTTTGGAAAATTTGTGCTCCGCGGACCGGTATTGGGTATTTGGCTTACCGGTCCGCCAATTAACTATTCCCACCGACTTAAGCTCATTTTTTTGTCATTTTTCACCTAAACTTCAACCCAAACTCTTCCATACTCCTTTAAGGAGTTCTAGAGAGAGAAAAAGGAATATTTCTATGCATCTATCCATTCGAATTGAAGATTGAAGCTTGAAATCATCCAAACCCACCTCTAAGGTACTATTCATCATCTTCTACCTTGGTTTTCTTCTATAAAAGCTTAAGCGTGAGCTTTGGCTAAGTGAGTTAGGGTTTATACTATATTAATTCAAGAATTTGGCTATACTAGGATCACAGTGACACTAGAGCTTGAGGATTTCACCGAACGGGGCTTCGGTTTATAACTTTCTTCCTTCTTTTGGTCTATAAGCTTGAGGTAGGGGTTCTAAACCTTATTTTCATAAAAGGCTTGATAGTATGATTTTATCTACCGATAAATGGATGATTATATACATATACGTGATATTTAAAGCATATGTATATTGTTATTGATTATACAAGAATGATTTATGCATGTTTGATTATTAGGAAAAATCAAGTTAATTGATATCTATGAATTATGCATGATACGAGTCTATGATATGGACTGAGATATGCCACCTAAGCTCTATGATTACATGTTATTGATTCATATGGATGTTCTTTGGATATATGTGTCTTGGTTTGATAAGAAAATGATTAGTAAAAGGTTTCGTATACACCAAAGAACATGGACGTGAATTTGATAGAGTTTATATGGCATATGTAGTATCTACCTTATATATGATGCATGCATTGGAACAAAATATGCCGCTTGAACTTGATATCTATATAATATAGACCTATAAGTGTTGTTCCTTGGATATACATGCTTGGTTGTATCCAAATGGATTTGTAAATGGATTATGTATACGCTAAGGAACATGGATACATTATGAATGAAGTTCAAGTGGCATGTGTTGTTTTTTGTTGTCATAAAGAGCATGTATGCATGTTGTGCATCACTATTATGTCAACCGCAATCTTGAAGATTCTTTGGCAAGCTCGGACTCCCTTATGGCCTATCGAATGGGCGTATATCTCTTATTATGATGCTGAAAGCTTCATTATATATATATATATCTCTATTCGGAAGCTACATGGAGGCTTATTTCTCATGGCAATTCATGGAAACTTCATTTCTATTTTAATATTGTTTTAACGTATACGATTGGTTGATTGATTTCTTAGTAATGATTCGGTATGACTATGGTGATGTGGATTCGGTATGACTATCTGTTTTCATGGTGCTTGCCGGGATGGAAAAATAGGCAGGGCCCGGTACCCTTGGTTGAAAAGCCCTAAACCCCTGGGGGATATTGTTTGGCCGCCTATAAGCCACCGGCGAAAGACCCGGGAACCTAGGCATTGGCAACGCATCATGGATTTGATTCTTTTCTATGGAAGATGGACGGGTTGTTGCTCGACTTCCTGGGTATGATGATATTGGTATGCCGTTTTGAGGCAGCGGATTCTATATTATGATTCCAGTTCGGTTTCTTGTTAAAAAGAACTATGGTTATATTACATTCTCTTGGAGCGGATGAATTTCATAAGGCCATATTGGCTTGAATTTTCACCGGCCCGTATCATCATGGTTCGGAGATGGGTTGACACAAAGGGAGGAAACCTGCATATGCATGAGCACGCATTATCATGAACTAAGTACGCCTATGATATGTTACAAATAGTGTTTAAATTGTATTTTGAGCGGATTTACTTTGTTTACAATAACGAATTAAGTTATGTTTTCAAAGTTGTACCCTTTTCCTTTCCCCTATACTGAGTGATATGCTCACCCCGTTTTTCTAAAACTCTACAGGTATCCAGGAGTCCAAAGAGGATAGGGACACGATGGGATCGGGAATGAGTTAATGGCTCTGATACAACTGTATTTTTGTTATGTATATGTTCTCACGGGAAGCCACGGCTAGCCCGAAGGGTAGTATACTATCTTGAATGTACTCGGTTGGTTTTGTAAAATGGTTGTATGCATGTATGTGTGGTTTGGTACATCACTATCAACTTGTGTCTTGTTGATTAAATGTAAGACATTACTGTTTAAATTTTCTTCGTGTGTTTACATAAGTACCCATTTTAGTCAATCTAAGATGGGTTAGTAGCATTCCAGGTCTTAATTTCGGATGTTATCTCGATAATTAAGGCGGGGGTGTTACACTGGAGTTTGGAGAAGCATTTAAGGAGATGAAAAACAAGAATGAAGAACAATGTTTAGCCAAAGAAATACGGAGGACACTGCAAAGTCATCTTTGCAGTAAAACAATTGCGCACTGAAACACTGTAAAGTCTTCTTTGCAGTAAAACAGTCCCCTAGAGTTTCACTGCAAAGTCTTCTTTGCAGTAAAACAGTCCCACTGCACTGCAAAATCTTCTTTGTAATAAAACAGTCCCACTGCAAAGTCTTCTTTGCAGTAAAACTGTTTATGGCGATTTATTTATTTATTTTATATTTCTTGAAGCTCAAGGATTATGGATAATTATTATTTAGAGTCTTGTTATGTTGGAATGTATTGGGCTTATTTTAGAGTATTTATTAATTTCCTTTTTTGCATTAGGAATATTCAAGATTTATTATTTTCCTTTTTTAAGTAGAAATTAGTTTCTTTATTGTAATAGGATTCTAAGTTTTATTTTCTCCTATTTAAAGGAGGTTGCAAACATTATTAAGCAGATCAAAATATTCAATTATTGAGTGTTTTACACCTTTGAGTTCTTACGAACTTGTTGAATAATTTGAATTCATTAAATTCAATTGTTCTTGACTTATCAATCAATTCTCCACCAATTGATTGTGGCGTCTTCACTATACCAAGGTTCAATTCTTGTTTCAAGGGTTGGGTTGAGGTTTTCATCTTCCATATTTTTGACAAATTCCGAGGTTCTTGCTATGTTTGCAGTTCAAGGGTTGAGGATCTATCAAAGCTGGTTAGGAAAAATGATCTGAGATTGTATCACTTGGTGTCTCATTTCGGGATCATTAAGTAAGCATTCATTCCAGAGGTCTAGGGGAGTTTTTAGAGCATTTTTTGGGAGTTTTGAAGCATTTCAGATAGAGAAACATCATTTTAGAGACAAAATCACCTTTCTATAGAGAGAGAGAGAGAGAGGAAGATTTAAAAGAATGAAGAACCAAGGAGCAGAGTACAACTTTAAGAAGCAAGGATGATCCCCAAGGCAATAAAGTTTTATTTGTTTATAATCGTTAAAGGTACAATCCTAAACTGCTCTTTTAAATATAAGTTTTTTAATTACAAGTTTATGTTTTAATATAGAAATTAGATAATTTACAAAAAAATCCATAGTTTTCAAAAGAAGTCCTTCCTAAGTTTTATAAGAAAACTAAAATATATTTTGACACGTTTTCAAAATAAAATCCCCACAAAAACAATTTTCAAACAAGTAAAACTAGAAGACTCTGATTTCATTCTATGAATGAAAACGTAGGCACCAACAAGCTCAAGTATGATTTTCTAAATATCAATTTAAACTGAATTATCTGAAAGGACTATTTTGAAAAACACCGAAAATTACTAGTAAGATATCTAAATATGAATTAAATAAATGATCTATTAAGAGACCAAAAGGGCAAATTGGGTGCCTAACAATTTTTCAATTCGTAGCATAGTTCTCGAGCCTTAGTGAAATAGTTATCAAGTTATCTCTGGTTTCAACGTATAAAAGAAAGTCTGTTTTCGAGCTATTTTTTATATGATCTTTTGTTTGTTTTCTTTTAAAACAAACTAGAGACTCTTAAAGCATGAATTTCCAAGAAAATCATTTTTAAACATCTTTAAACAGATTTTTAGTGAGTCGAAAGCCTAGATTCACACAGAGTGACTTTGCTGAGGACGACGAGAACTAAGCTCTTATAAAATGGATCATATATTTAATTATTGTTATTTATTCATTGTTTATATCTTGCAAGTGTTAGTCCCAGGATAACATTGATGCAATATAGGCGGATACCCTGATTTTAATCACCAGAAACTACTCCACTCTTAGATTCTCATTTAATACGTCATTGTGGTTTTAAAAAATTAAACCTCTAAACCAAAACACCACTGGATCGTGGTTTTTAGTATACAACTCCAACAGAGGCTTCTGACTTCTTGCCTTCACCTCTCTTGGTTTTCCCCCGTTAGTACTAGTTTTCATTCCATGTTTTATTCAAGAATATTTTTCGATTCTGTCGATCAGGTCATCAACATCTTCAGGAGGTCTCTTAGTAAGGGAATGTTGAATGCCTTTGTCGTCATACACCTATTAAGGGCGAATTTGTGGTCACATCCCTTAGTTTTTCAAAAAACTCCCAAAACGTGTTGTAGTACCCCTGGTTCGGATTGAAATTAAGATGAATACTTGACATGGCATTTGGTAAGGTGGATAATGCTCATTCGTGGTTGTTCACATATGCACATATATATTTATGACTTTCATATGTTGTGTTCAATTAACTGTGGGCTTATTATTATGATGGATATATTATACATATATTGTTTATATAGATACATACATACATGCATACATACATACGTACGTACATACATACATATATATGTATTATTCGTGTTTACGAACACACATATAGGTTGGTTTAGCACACTTGTCATGGATAGTGTGGGTCGGTATCAATAACATAGGACACATGTCTCTTAAGTGAAAGGCCTAAAACCGTGCATGGAAAACAATTAGCTCCTTCGTCGGGTGGTTGAAATCCCACGAAGAAGGTTATCGTACTTGATGTATTTTACCATAGGTTTAGTAGTGATGTGGACAAGGCTAGCACAAGCTCAAGCATGTAGATAACGAGCCCAATTCAAGTTTCCATGGGTTCGATTACAAGAGCTCGTGCAAGAAAATTCAAAGAAGATCGTATTTTAAGTACTTTCAAATTATATGACTTGTTTATTTTTTTATTATTCAATTATGAATGTTTTCATTATTCAATTACGAATGTTCTCCTTAGTCAATTAGGATTTAGATTAGTATTTTCCTTATTATGTTTGGATTGGAATTTCTTTTCTACACCTTATTTAAAGGGGATGATTGTAATATTTTAATTAAAGGTATGGATTGATTAGTAAAATTATGAGAGTTTTTCTCTTTTGTTCTTTAAGAACATCTTGAACAAATCTGGGTTGTTCGTAATGTTCGTACAACTTATCAATTGATTCATCATCATCAATTGTGGCGTC